>JARVGP010000626.1:0-34977 GCA_029876185.1 Mansonella ozzardi | reverse complement strand
ATTATTATTATTATTATTATTATTATTATTAATTATTATTAATTATTATTATTATGATTCTTGTAGTCATCACTGTATAAAAGGCAACACAAGAAAAAATATGCCTCGCTAGTGTGAAAGAACAATTGCCTTGAGCAACTTGATTTGCTCATCTACTGTTGACTTATTTCAGCTATGAGTGTGCTTATAGCAATCCTGGGTGAAGTCCTTCCTATATCTTCGTTCGTGAAGCCTAGCCCACAATGACTGTTATTTGTAGCTTCTTTTTTTAAAATGAGTAACAAAAAGGAGAATCATTGTTGCTTACAAAGAAATAAGCGATAATTCCAATAATTATTATTTCATTTAATCGTAATCTATAATTAAAGTGATCACATTTGCAAATATTGAAATATCGTAACGAAAATCAACAAAGTTTTAAATTATGAAAAGGCTCTCTAAAAAACTTAATTTTCTAAACAATTTGAAAAATTTTTACTTCCCAGAAACACAAAATACAAATAGTTCAAATAATTACGCATTCATATTTGTCTGTCTATTAATAATGTCTAATAAAATTCATGCGAAATATTTGACCAGTTTATCAATATTAAAAATAAATAAAATCATTTTGTTAATATCAGTTAAAAATAAAATGAAAAAAAAAGAAAAAATAAGGAAAACATTATGCAAATTTCAGAAGGATGAAATTAAAAATGATCTTAGCTGTTTTGAAATAAATATTAACGATGACCAAAATGTGGAATGGTCAACGAATCTCTCAAAAAGAATTCAATGTGATTTGTTGTTAGCGATCGGTGGGTGGGCTAAAAATGGTCCAACAAATATTGCAGAAATTCTGGATATTAATGCTAATAAATGGCAGCGTGTGAAAACATTCGAGGATAAACGCCGAGTAGCTTATCACGAGTGCATCGTTATCAATAATGTAAAATTTAATTACTGAAGCTAAACACTGATTTGGAATTCAGTTTAATAAACTATAATAAAGTAGTAAGAATTAATTTGAGCTTAAAGAAGAAAAAGGATAAAGAAGAAAAAGTAGAAAGCAGAAAAAATTTAAAAGGACAAAAAAATTTTTAATTTCTTATTATTTTTTTTCCATTAACAAAATTTATCTTCACAATAGATGCTTTCGCATATTTAAATGTATGAAGTTAGATTTCTTTTAAATTTATAAATTTCTTGAATTTAGAAATTGTACATTATTGGCGGTTTCGAAGGAACACGATATTTCAATGCCGTACGCTGCTACGATAACGAAATAAAGAAATGGTGTGAATTGGCTCCAATGCATCATGCACGGTAAGTTTTCATGCATAGCTATTAAAATGGTATATAATACGGTGTAATTATAACCAAAATGATACAATCTTTAAGTCAGTTAATATAATAATTAGTGAAAATTTCCTGAAAATGGCAATCGCCTAAAAAAATATTTGATGTTCACTATTTGATGTTCAGCTATTACAGCATTGTTATAAAAAATACAGTTGGGATATTCGAATTACTTTCATTTGATCTGATATTTTTTGTATTATTTAATCTCTGCTCAGTCTAATCTGTCTTCGAATATATTTGTCTGAATATATTTAGGCTGCTTTTTTTTTTGAATTGTTTAATTGCTTTTTCCTAAAGACGTTTATTAATCAAGTAATTGCTAGAAAGAAATTGCCATAAAATTTGTAATATTGTACTCAGTGTTTTTATCAAATATATTGGCAAAATAGGAGACTGATGAAATTTTTGCAGATGCTATATATCAGCATGCGAAATTAATGGTGCAATTATTGTTGCTGGTGGATCGGATGGCCGATCAAGACTTCGAAGTGCTGAGATATATGATGCTTCCAAAAATCAGTGGACGAAAATTCGGTTATTGCATTTTTTAATTATTTACTTTTTCTAGATCATTAAGTAAGAAAACTTACTTAATGATCTAGAAAAAGATAAGATAAGAAAATTTATCAAAATTCTCCAAATTAAATTACAGCAATTGAAGTATTTTATGATTTTGAAGTATGGTCGCTGAATTCTTCCCTCAAATTTAATTGCAGAAATATGATACAACGACGATCAGACGCAGCAGCATGTGCAATGGGTGGTAAGATGTATGTTGCCGGTGGATATACCGGTGAAGCTGTATTACAAACGGTCGAAATGTACATACCGGAAACGGATGTATGGATTGAAATTGCACATATGAGTTCACCAAGATCTGGTAAGCATCTATTCCAAGTTAAATTCATTTCAATCAAACAAAAACTAAATTTACAGAATGTTGATTTCAACACCGTAAGGATATTTAAAAATTTCCTTTCTGCCAAAATATTCGACTTATGTAACATTTGACTGGAAAAATGACGCCATTGGCAAGCTTAACGAATGCTTGAGGCTTCTTAGCATATTTTAATTGATTGTTTCATAAAAGATATATTTATCATTCATTCAAAGATGTAGATGTCCTTGGATATATCCAAGGCTAAGTTAATTAACAAACAAATTTTATATATCGTGACTGGATGTAATGAAAACAACAAAATGAAGTCTTTAATAACTGAAATAAAAAGCCAGAGATTGTTCCTTCACGGTCTTCCAGATTTTTAGGCCTATCATGTGCGGCTGATACAGATTTCATTTTAATCGCTGGTGGATTCGATGGTGTGAATCGGTTGAATAGTGCGGAGGTCTTACGAACTGGAAGTTCCCACACTGTAACCGTTGAACCGATGCCAATACCAAGGTTCGAAATTTTTGAAATATTTAGAAATTTGGTGAATTTACAATTTTTGTAAATATGGCAAAATATTAATGATCCTTGTTATAAACAAACGATTAAAGATTTTTTTTTTTATTTGCAATGAATAGATATTTAAACAATAAGTTAATGCATCAAAGATATTCAAAACTTTTTTCTTCGAATATTTCTCTTTAAATATTGTCAGTTTATTACAGTGAGGTTATAAATGTAAGACGTTTCTTTAAATTTGTCAATCAAATCACTTTATTTAAAAAAAAAGAAAATTTGTATAGATCAAATTTTGGAATGTGTAAAATGGGAAATTATTTCTATGCCATTGGTGGTTATAATACAACGATAATTGAAACAGTGGTACGTTTCGACGGAAAAAAGTGGGAACGCTTTTGTGATATATCGCTCCCACGTAGCGCTTTACGTGTTGTACTTCTAAAAGCTTGGTCTGATCCAGTTCAATTACTTTGTGATAGCAATAAGTCGTCATGTGATACGACGGAATCTTCAGATTCTCAAGAAAGTAATTTCAAAACAGCATTAAATAATAGTGATTGCTGCTGAATTCCACTCAAAAAATTTGGTTGACTTCGGAAAAATAAAGAATTGATTCCATACAAAAATTCAAATTAAAAAGTGTATTTCTTATATGATGTGATTTTGATAATAGTAATAAATATTTGCAGTATGTTGTATAATACCAATTACTTTCATTTATAGCGTTTTGTTATAATATTCTCAGACAAGATTCGAAATTTAAATATTTTCAAAAATGACACTATAAATTGAAAAGAAGGCTTGAGCGACTTATTGCAAAGCTGAACAGATTGTCTATGAATCTTTTAGATTAAATATCAAGTTTCAAATTCATTTTTGAAAATATTTCTTGCGTAATTGAAGATAGAAAGGAAAAATTTTTTAATTATAGCAGATGATATTAATTTAAAAAAGTGGGTAAAATAGGAATGTAGTGAGAAAGAATTAAAAGAGTGATATAATACTACAAAAAGGGAGCCAAATCATATTGTGCTATTATTATTTCGGTGAGATAAGATTAATTGCAAAAAAAACATTTCCTTTCTTCTTTAGAATCGTAAAGCAGTTTTAGTAAGATTACGGCTGAAAGTAATGTGGCCGAATATTTGGCCAAATATTTGCTCACCTCATTTTCAGCCATTATTGTTAGGAAAACTAATACAAAATGTCCAAGCCAAATCATATTATGCTATGATTATTTCGATTTGACTGAATTAAGTAAAAAATATCACAGAATTGAATTTATTTCATTGTTTTTAGGTTACAAAATATTTATTATCATTTTAAACTGCTACAAAATCTGTCAGTGTGATTTGTTATTTTGCTTTCGAAAAATGATGTGTTTAAGCCTATTTCTGCAAATAAGGTTTATTAATAGTCCTTTAATCTTAAAAACTTGTTATTTTTTCTAATTTCTTGGAATGCCCATTCAACAGCAAATCATCCACATCTTCAAAATTTTTTCTCTGGCAGTTGTACATCAGCGTTGATTGCTGTTGAGAGATATTTGTCGCAAAACAATAGCTTTGGGTAAGATAGTTTCTCGTTGATATGAATAAGTGAGGAATTGACTTCTTACCTGCTCATTGACGTTGATTAAATTCTCAAGAAATCTTCTGAGTTTTAATATTGATCATGAGCTATCGACAGTTTTCTGATGATATTTTGTCAAGTATCCATCGTGGTAGTCGGCTTTCTACGACGGTTTGCAATGTTAGAGGCTTTAGGTTTTCTCTAGCGCATCTAGTTGCCGGAAAATTCTTTCCATTTCCTCAACTGTTTCAATTCATTCTTTTTCGTTTCGTCTGAGAATTGTTGATCTATCAATCTGAAAATTGATAGAGGATTCGTTGCATATTTTAATAATAATCGATGAGTCTCTATGTTTCTCGGTCAGCATTTTCCGTACGATTTCATAATTTTCTGCATCAATATCATAATTCCTTGCGGCTCGCAACGCTGTTCCTTTTAGGCAGGAAATTAAATAACTCAATTTTTAGATTTCTGGGATAGCTTCAGATAAACAGCAGCATTAAAGCTGCTCCAGAATTCTCTCTACTGTTATGGGTCACCATTGAAAGTGGGCAAGGGCAACTGAGGAAGATTGACATTAGAATAAGAAGTCGGCTTCGATGATTCCTTTGATGGCATTTGAAGCAAACTCGAAGTTTATGTCAATTTCTCTGTTTCATGGTACATCTCTTTTTTATACATAATCAACATAATGACAGTCTCGTTAGCTTTGTGTAT
This sequence comes from Mansonella ozzardi, assembly GCA_029876185.1. NCBI lineage: Eukaryota > Metazoa > Nematoda > Chromadorea > Rhabditida > Onchocercidae > Mansonella > Mansonella ozzardi. Next base: position 29,939 of record JARVGP010000626.1, on the reverse strand, counting down.
TAATTTGATGCTCCCTCGTTCTTCTTTCGTTACTTTGTATTTTTTTTCCTCCTCTCTTCTTCTTGTCATAGCAAAAGATTTTTGGGTGTATTTGATCCTATTTGCCGTTCGTTAATTTGATTAACTTAATACACATTTGCAATCACAAGATTTTTTCTTCGAAAAGTCGAACTTGATTTTATATCCTTTGTTTTCGTACATTTCAAGTCATTCTTTTTTTATCAAGCCCGGTTCTAGAGGTTTGATGTCCAACGCTTTTATCCTTATTTCATGAAGGAGTTTTTTCAATCTCTCTTTCACTAGTTTAATACTTTCTATTATTGTACAGAGGTCATATTGCTTACTTTACCTCGGGCACCAATAATTTTTATCAGTTGATTATAAGAGTTGTAATAAAGTAACTTATGTACTCTTCAATATTGATGAACTGAATTTAAAATACATACAGCGTAACAGTAAATTTTATTGTTGTCCAAATACCAAATAACAGAGTAGAACGACAGTACTAAATATGGAAAAATTAATATAATACAAATCAAGTAGTAGAATCAAGGACTAATACGAAGGAAATAGTAGTGCATTGATACTGCATTAATACAAAAGTAAGGCGAAAGATGTTTGTTAAGTGAAGAGTTAAAGCATATTATAAAAATGAAAAGTAAGGGTAACAATAGAAATGGATGTAGTGGTTTTGACAGAGATCACAATTACAATAAGCGTGTATATGTAGATCGTTTACAAAGAATTAGCCAATCAGATTATTGGAAGTTACAAATAAGTAACAGTGTTCATAAAAGTAGAGGACTATTAATAAACCAGTTTTATAGAAATAGGTTCAAACATATGATTTTTCGAAAAATAATAAACCAATTGTGACAGATATCTATAAACACATAGCTATTAAGATGATAGTAAACATCTTAAAACTTTAAAAACAAGGAATTAAATCAACTGTGCGATATTTTTTAGTTCGCTCAGTCAAATCGAAATAATTATAGTATATATAATTTGGCTTGTGCCAAACATTTTGTAGCACAATTATTTCGGTTTTTCTGACAATAATGGCTGAAGATGATGTAACCAAATGTTTGGCCAAATGTTCGGTCACATTTCTTCCACTCACAACCTTACTACAAATTGCTTTAAGATACGTAAAAAAAGAAAAAAAATGTGTTATTAGGTTTAATCTGAAAAATTATAACTTACTAGTTTATCAGTTAAGCAAATATAATATATAAGGTTAATTGAAACAATCATTCGGAATTTCACTTAATAATTTAATTGCAATTTAAAATTCTTGGTTGCTATAATATTGATTTAGTTAATTAAATTTTGCCAGATTCATTTACCTCATTTTTACTATTATTTTAGTTTTGCTATTTTACAACTGTTTCAAGTCAGTATTTTTTGAGCGAAAAAAAAAGGTGTCTACCAAAGGATTAATTTCTTCCATACTTTTGCGATTATTTCAAGTTAAATAATTTATTTTGTCATTTGAAAAAAGTGAGAAGGCCTCATTTCGCCCATATATTACAAATATATGTTATCATTGCTAATGAAACGACAGGACTAAAAATTATAATTTTCTTACTTAACGAAAATGAGCAATAGCAAATGTATGGCTGAACTGCTGCAGTAAAAACTAAAAACAATAAATTTTCAAATTTCAGTTTTTTCTTGACGCAAATTGTTGGACTGCAATAATTGCATGAATTTTTTCATAGTTTTTCTTCAGGTAGTTGAACGATACTTTTATATCCAGATGATATATTGCGTGGCTTTTTATTTTGACCTTTTCCCTAAGCAATCAAATCAACAAACCTGTCCAATCATCCGAAAAGCAAAACTGATGCTTGCAAGTGAAGTTTTCAAATAGCAATTAGCACTTTCTGTTTTTTATTAAAGCCGTTCTTTCTTTTCCTCAAACTTTTCACTTTACATTATATTCCATTTCACAAGTGCTTTACTTTCTTTTCTTTTCATCAGTTTCTCCAGTCAGTTTGAAATTAATAAGTGATTGCGATCAATAAATGAGCAATAAGAATGTTTAAATTGAATTTGCTTTTTTTATTTATCGGTAAAATTTCAACCAAACAATTTGCTGCAAAAGAAAAATCATTATTATATTCAAATCTGAAATTACTTTAAACATTTTATGGTTGATTTCTTTTAAATTGCTGTTTTATTAAGAGAAGAAATATCTTATCTGCAATAATTTTCAGAATTCCATAATAATTCGTTCATTTATTTCTTATTATTCCCATCCCATTCACTTTTCTAATCTCTAACCTTTTTTAAAATATATTAAGTTGTATATTTAGTATTTTATTGCTATTTGAAGCAATCTTTCTCGAATTTCAGTTCTAATTTTAAAATATTTAACAATCTTTTTCAACATGTTTTTCCATCCCGATTTTCGAACAATTGTAGCTATAACTTAGAAATGTCTATTTTTTGTTTTTTTTCTAATTAAAGTTTTAATTCTAATTAGTTCATCTTGAACGTGACATGGAAATGTGATATGCAATATTAAAAATCGTAAATGTGACATGCAGTGCTAAAAATAAAATAAAAAACTGTAAAAAGTTGATGCACAAATTTGTTTTAATTTTTAAATAAAAAAGATGTCGATAGCAATCGTAATCAAAAATGTTCACATATTTATAACCACTGGTCTTCGTCCACTGATACCACTTGCTGCATTAATATTTTACACGTTAATTGGCGCATTCATATTTATGAACGTGGAAGGTCCTAATGAACGACGTAATATTGAATTAAACCAGCGTGAACAGCATGAAATATATGAGGTAATTTGAATATAATTATTAGATTGTTTCGAATAATAAATTACAATAATTGTAGAAGCAAACTGGAAATTATCCGTTTTGAAACAAATTTCAAAAAAATGCATAACAATGTATAACGTTATTAAAGTTATATTGAGTAAACTTTTGCTTATTCCAGATTTGTTTTGTCTTCTAAATTTTTCGTTCCCTTTCTTCTCGATCATTAGTTTTTTAAAAGTATGCAATTAATTAATCAGTTGTGGTAATATCCGGACAAAGCATATTATTGCTCGATTTATTCATATTTTGCTTCTTTCTCACTATAGATTTACCTTAATTATACTGAAAATATTCATTTCATATAATGTTTAGTTACACGTAATCCATTAAATATTGTTATTATTTATTATTAATAATATTATTATTGTGCTTTATCATAAGCAGTGTGTCTATGTGTAAATGTGTAACTTCATTATAAACTTCTTTAGCATTTTGAAGTATTTTTAAGTTTTAAAGGGAATTTTAGGAAGTGGCATATCGAATATATAATTTGAAAGGATTAAGTGCAATGCAAACTTACAATCAAACAGTTAAAATGTTGAAAAAATTAGTAAAAAAGTTAGGATTAAAATATCCTACAATGGAAGATGCTAAATGGTCATTTTGGGGATCGATCTTTTATTCATTTACTGTTTACACAACTATTGGTAAGTTAGATAACAATTAAATTAGCTAAATCTTTTTATCAGTTGTTATGTATCAATAACTGTATTTCTTCTAAAATATCATCAATAATCACTTAACTTTTAAAAGACAAGCTCACATAAAGAATTATAGTTTAGAATATTAATAATAAAATAGTAGTGCTTTCCACTAATCTTGCGTTACCACTTTCAATTAATCTGCATTCAAGAAATATTATACGAGGATTACGTTTCAATTTTGAATTAGTGTTTTCCAGGTTACGGAAACATTTATCCAATAACGACACTTGGACGTTTGTTAACTTTGATTTATGCATTCTTTGGAATACCATTAGCATTATTTTCACTAATTGTGTTAGGTGGCCTCTTCGCACGATTTTGCAAAATATTATGGATGACACTAACGAAAGCATTAGCCCGGTCATTCCGATTTGTCTCGAAAGATCTTGAAAAACATATTGTGAGGATGAATTCTGATATTTGCCGATTCTTATTTTAGAAGTTCTTACTATCAGAAAATAATTATCAATTCTCATCATAAAAATGCTATGTCATTCTGAATGGGAATCGTATAAATAAGCAAGTATTTTTTTTTGAAGTAAAAATTTGAAAGGTAAAAATTTCTAAAGTAAAAACATTTTTATTTTAATAGCTAAAATTGCACAATTCAATATTTTGCCTATTATTTGCTATTATTTGATCGTGTGATATAAAAATTTCGAGTTTTTGAATTGTTACATGCGATTTTAACGATTAAAATGAAAATGAATGGAGAAGTAAGAACTTAAAAGTTAACGTTTCATATGGAATTGAAAAATGGAGACTTAGCAATCGCTTAAATCAAGCTTAAAACGAAATCACTTTTTTCTTTCTTCTCATTTCTTTTTTAGGAAGAAAAAATGACGTTATCAGAAATAGTTTTAGACGAAAATGAGGAATTGCTCAAATTCCCGGTAAGCGGTCTAATTATAGTCACGCTTGTTTGGGTTTTCATTTGTGCTGGATTATTTTGCATTTTTGAAAATAATTGGTCTTACGGTAAAAAAAATTTTATTTTCAGTTATTATTTAAATGATTCCAAATTTTGAATATTTAAATCCTTTCATAAAAAGATTTTTCTTATTATTCATTTGCATTAACTTTAGAAACATTGAATTGTTTTAAAAAAAAGACGTAAGTTCAACATCTAACGTCGACGTGATTCGTGTAGAATCCATTTTATATATAATTTATGTTAGACTCACGCTAAGAGAATTAACTTTTTCACTTTTTAGGTACGTCACTTTATTTCACGTTAATAACATTTACAACTATTGGCTTTGGTGATGTCTTACCCAGTCAACCAAATTATATTGCGCATATTGCCGTATGTCTCCTAATTGGCCTTGCATTATTCTCCACTGTCATTAATGTTATAGAACAGCAAATTGAAGCATTAGCTACGGTAATTTATTAATTTGAGCTAAAATCATTGAAATCTGAAATTACTGTATAATTAATTTTAGAATCAATTTCTCTAATTTTTTAATTTACTAATTTCAAGTTAAACATTCCACAAAAAATAAAAGTTTTGAATTGTGGATATTTGATGAGTTATTTGTTTTTTTTTTTGCTTACTTATTTCCAAGGGAATTGATAAAAATATCGATGACGAGTATAAGAATGCCTTGGGAAAGATTGATTGCAATGGTAATCAATTCGATTATCATGCTGATGATAATGATAATGATGATGATGAAAACTATGATAAATCAGGAGGTTAATTAATCAATTATTGAGCTTAACAATGTTGATATGGAAAAAAAAACCCTTTTTCAAATGTAATTCAATGTATAGCATATTACAAATGATGTGAACTGTGAAATATCATCAAATATGGATAAATTAAATTTTGAATTATTTTCAGTAATTGAATTTCACATATCCATAAATAATATTTCATTGAAATACTTGACTATATTAGAAAATTTGTGACAAAATTTTAACGATCAACAATTATAGCGATATATTTTGATATACTTCGATAATTTGAAATAACTCTGTAATCTCAAACGGAATTATAACTGCTCTCACGTAAATTTGATAGATCATTTAAGACAGTTTATTTTTTCAGATTAGAATGAATTGTGATGAGAAATATATGGAATTTATAGAAAACTTTTCTCAATAACAATTTCAAATTTTAATTAAAATTTTTTTATTGTTTCGAAAATCTTATTTTTCCTTTATTAAGATGTTTCAGAGTATGAGTCATTGATAAGTTTCGACCAAATCTTCTCAAAAATGTCACTAAAGAATCATGTTTTGTATAAGGTTATGCCAGGTTTTGCTAAAAAACAAATTATCAAAAAAGCTGAATCCCGTGGAAATCAACGAGTGAAATCAACACAAAGCGATTTGTCACTTCTTGAATCCTTGGTAAATATTTTGTACCACACAAATAAATTTATCTGTAATTAAATATTGAAAGTTTATTAGTTAAACAGTGACAAGCAACAGCATTTGTTGATCCAATATGTTATTAAATTAGATTTAAAATGCTTTAATCCTACTAAATCTATAAATTAAATACAGTGCACTACATTGAATTGGATTTAAAATCCATTATTCGAGAGATTTCCGCTCATCCTTCCGCTATAAGTAAGGAAGAAATACGGTAATCAATTCCCATTTCTTTTTAAGTTTTTATTTCTCGCAAATTGCACATTTGATAATCTAATGCATATTATTTGAAAAATCATCTGAGCTAGAATTAATTGCTGGAATTTTTTCACAACTGTTATCACAATAAGCTTATCATCAAACAAATACAGCAGACTGTTATCTTTTACACAACAGAAAATGCTTTCAGTTATAGTTAACCTAATCGGTCATTTTTTGTAATTGAATCTTGGACACAATCAAAAATTTTTTTGCTAACTCGAAATAAAATTCAAATCTTTTCATAGATAATTGATAACTTATGTTATTCACAGAATAAACTTATCTGGTTAAGTATTTTAGTTGAAATGATACTGCTTTCCAGACAAAATATTCATGCAATTTTAACTTTGAAGGCAATTATGACATTTAATAAGGTAATGTCTTGGATGCAACTAGCTTATTATGTAAGTTTTTAATTTTCGTTTTGGTTTTAATTTTAATCTTTTATTCAACTACCAAAAGAATTCATTTCTTTCTTTTGACAATTAATGCATCAAATTTGCTAAGTACAGTTAGAGATTTTCAAAAGATGAAAGTGTATGATTAAATTTGATTGTATTATTTGCTGAAGATAAACTGTTATTTAGTTTGTTTATAAATTTCACGTTTTTCAATTTTAATTTTTAGTCTTTCAATTTTTCAGATTCTTCAAAGAAAACAATGAAGTCAAATGTGATTATGGGTTGAAAATTTATTTTAAATTCAATGAATGCAATAATATAATTGAAAAATAAAATTATTCCTTTTTTCGTTTTTAAAAAATAAATTAAAATTTCAGACCATTTTAAAGAAAGAAAACCATTCCTTGCTTTCTCCCTATTTTTCTCGGAAAAAAAAGTAATTTATTCTGAGAAATTCAGCGAAAATTATCACTGTTTTATTATTTAGCTGATAATTATTCTTTTCAAACAATCCCCTCGAAATGAAATAATTGTCACAAACGTGGCTCATATCTTGACTCACAGAGTGATATGTTTTTTTGGGTTGAATGAAAAATTGAGTTTTCGAAAAAGGTTTATTGAAATAAATCGCAAATTTTTGATCCAAATTACAAAAAATATTTAAATAAAACTAGAAATTATTCATCAATAAGCTTTGTCAGTCCCTGATCAAGTGATCGGGTGGCCGAGTGGTTAAGGCGATGGACTGCTAATCCATTGGGGTTTCCCCGCGTGAGTTCGAATCTCATCCCGATCGGACGCATTGCTTTTCAATGAGCCAATAGTATTCAGTATCACAATATTGCCTTTCCTCTTGAAATATTCGATACAATTATGAGCATTCTAGACTTTTACTTATCAATACTTATCAGTAATCGCTAATAATTGTTAACAAGCACGTCTTTTTTCTTGAAAAACACGTAAAATATCACTAGAAATGTTTCAGCGGAAAAATGAAACTACGAAAATTGGAAAGTAGAAAAAGTTTTTGGAAAAGTTTTGCCATTGTAATTAATTGTTTGCAGTTAACTATAGATTATAGGAATGTCGCCTAAAAAAATGAATTGAAGCGAAATAAATCAAAAATTAATGATGAAAAAAATGAAATATACAGTAATTTAGATGTAAAATAAGACAAAAATTGAAATGCAATATTATTTGTTGGATCAAACCTAAAATTTAAAGTTCTTTAAACGAAGCAAAATTCTAAAAGACCTATGATTTGATATTTATATTATGTTTATTTTAAAAATTTGTTTTACACGATAAATTACTGTAAGCATAAAGTAGTTTCACATTGTGGGACATAAACTTATAGTTGGGATACTTCACAGGTTATCAGATATATAACTTCTTCAAAACGAAGAAGCTATCACTGTGCTATGGATAACGGTAATAATTTATCTTCTGCTAATTCAAGCTGCATACCTGATTAGTAAAAATCTATATAACATGGTCTGTAGTTATCCAAGCAAAACATCTGAAAATGCTCTCCGACCGAGAATATCTGCTACTGCGAGCATACAACCGAGAACTGCAGTTCAGTAGACTAATGCAAGAAATAACGGGAAATGACGAATCTCTTGGTGAAGTAACTATTGCATGAAATGTTTTTTGGTTTTATTGTCCAGACATTTGCTATGCTTTATTACAAATAAAAATAAAAATTACTGAATTAGCAACCTATCCAATGCAGGTTTGTTATTACACCGCAAAAGGAAATGATGTGTAGTGTAATTCATAAATATTTCCCATTTTAGTCCTTTGCATTACCACAGAAGGAAAAATGTCGGCTAAAGTGAGATTTGAGCTTGCACTCGTTTTGTTAATATTACAACAAAACTTACACGCATTAACAGAAATTGAATGTTTTATCTGATTCATGCGTTCCTTTTCTTTGTTAGCACTATCCATTGAAAAAAAAAAAAAGAAAAATGACCAAATTAAATCAATTTTCATTGTAAAATGCAAAACAGGAATTTCGTAATGAAGGTTATAGGTTAAAGCAAATATCTCCATAACTTCAAAAATGTTCCTTTGACTGTGAAACACAGTAAAAAAACTGCTGTATGGAAGCAATAAAACTGTAAAATTTACAAAGCATTTCATTCTTCGCCTTTCCAAAGCCTTTTATCAACTTTTGATCGAAAAACAAAAAACCAGAATAAAAGATCATCAAAACGTCCATCATATTTTACAGTAGATGAAGCTTCAAAAGCCTCCCTTAGCGCGTAATAGATTGCTTCAATTGTGGCAAGATGATAATCCGTCAAGCCTCGCTGAAATTTCCACAGATCAAAACCATTAAATGAAAATGATTGATCCTTTTAGGGGGAATATTGTATGATTCGAGAAATAAACGGATGCACACGAAAAATTGTGCTATTTAATACTTAAAAGTCAACCTGAGGTCTCCAGTATTTCGTTTTGTAAGATCGTAATGTCACATTAGGAAGATGTTGTATCTGTGGTAATAACTTCAATCCTCCAATCTAAAAAAAAAAACTATGTTAATATTTATCCAAATATATTTAAAAGATGATAGAAATGCACGGTGTCCTAACAGAAATTAAAATTTATTTCACATTTTATAAGATTTCCACTAACAAATATCACTCAATAGCGCTCAATAAGATATCAGTTCTGGAATGAAATTTTTACATTTTTAAAAAAGATCTGACAACTACAACCAAAGAATAATAGTCGAACGTAATGTCAGAAAAGTAAACCTGGAACCATGTTGAGTCGAGAAACACAAAACGTCTGACAGGACCTCGTTTCTTGACAAAATCATCTACAGAAAGAGCATTCTCGGAGTAAACTATCAATACCTGTCAAAAATGCATGCTTCATTTGATGAAAGAAAACTTTTCTGTACAACATAATTCACTGAATGAGTGAAGAGTCCCTATTGGCTTCAATAAATACAAGTATTTTTTTTTTAAGCATTATTCATAAAGATAAAAAGATCTGAGCGAAGAAGTACCGTATTTTCCTGCTCATAGTTCAGAGAGTTGTAATCAGGAACGAGAGATGACTCATACAGTGTAGTGGAAGATGGTGCAAGAAGAAGGCAATGCAATGCGCTACTTTTACTGTTTTTTTCCTGTGGATGCTTGATAATATCAATATAAATAGGCAGCTGAAAATTTACAGTAAGAAAAGTTAAAAAAAATAAGTTAACAGATGGCATTGGTACAACTTAAAATAACACTTCCTCAGTACCCTCTTTGCCAAGTATTTTTGCTCAAAAGTAAACCTCAATCACAACGCTAGCACAAGGAAACAGATATCACTTGTCTTCCGATTCCTTCTGCTTAAACTAGCGCTAATTAACGAATATTCAAAGTTTTTGCTGCTCTGAAGATAATTCAATTGAAATGAAGAACTCAACTCCAGCCGTGGAACTAATTTTTCCACATCAGGCATGTAAATTCTACAGTTATAACAAAAATACATTCGTTTCCGACCACATTTTGAACATATTTGCTTTTTTAAACCTTTCAAACTATCCATATCCGATAATTTGAATTGCTCCATTTGATCTATTAGAAACTGCAATGAAAATGAATAAAAAAACTATTTGTGGTAAGCGCAACTCAATAATCTTTTTGTCTTAATGCCAGTCCATTCAGTTTGCTATCATTGCCATCAAGCATCATCAGGTCCTGCTTTAACTGCCATGTTTATCATTACAAGCGAATGAAAGCGAAATTAGAACCAACATGCAGGGTGACATAACTTCATTTTGGTGTTCAAAGTGCAAATACTTTTACGTAAAACTATCGTAATACAAAAATGATCAGTTCCCATTATGACATAAATCTATAGCAAGATGCTAATGATCTTACGTTTAATAAATTTTATCTCAAACTGGTCTGTTGAAAGTAACTCATGAAAACCACCAAATCTCCAAAACAATGTTGCCTGAATGGATCCAAAATCTAAAATGTGATTGCTATACAACGATAACTATCGGAATTTTCAACAATGTAGAAGCAGAACATGTCAAAATAAAGTTCTTGAAAATAACCACAAACACCCCTTTAAAATTTGGAAATGACTAGCTAAAAAAACATTCAATCTAAGGTCAAACTCTGTTAATATTAAGTAAAGACAAGGCATTTCCGCAATACCGTTGTGTGGAATATTGCAACTAATGCCATCGAAAACTTTATCGATATATGCAAAACAAACACATCCATCAATGTCATATGGGATTCATGCAGAGGAAAAGAGAAGCCATAAAATAATGCAAACCCAATTATGAACTATTATACAAAGGATGAGGACTAAAAAAATTAAAGAAATCCTCTTTTTCACCAAAAATATTTATGAAAAGTTTGAACCAATGACAACAAATTTTTAAAAAATTCTTCAATCAAAAATTATATAAAGACAAATTACTATTTTTAGAATTCTTTAGATGACAAAATATTGAAGCATTTTTATTCATATAATTCAGATTTTATGCAAAATAGCAGAAAGTTATGACATCATTTACCTGCAGTGGCTTCTGCAGCACGCCTCAATGCAGCGCGTTTTCCTACCATAGCAGTAAACCCACTCTTGATAGCAGTGACTGAGCATCGACTACCGCAGGTTTTACATTCCAAGAAAAACAAACGTGTATCTTTCGTCAATTCCGTCTCGGAAGACCTACACGTATGACAAGCAACATATTCTTTAATATATTTTCGCAGAACACTTTCAATATGCTTCTGCTGGAAACGTCCTTTAACAATCAAACAACTGTTACCATCGATTGAACCAGTTGTACCCAATTCCGCCAACAAAAACTGTAGTACATGCTTTGGTTGTCGTTTTAATAATCGACAAATTTCAGCAAAATTAGCGAATGCTGTCTTTTTGCTACCGGCACGAGCTACCTGAGGTGGCTTCATCACGAACTTCTTTTTCTCACCAGCTGCTAATTCAGGATTTCGTTCACGCATTATACCAAAAACGAGCTCCAGCAATTGTTCATACGTATAATCAGGCCATGCATTTTTTGAATCGATAAGATTTGACAAACCAGCACCTACAACAACTTCAGATGCCTCTTCCTGAAGACGTGCATCATCAACAACAGGAACCTTTGGTGTTTTTTTCTTTTTTTTCGGTCCCAATACCAATTGTTCTGACTCAGCAGTTGGAGCTACATTTTCATCCGTTTTTGTTGTTTCATCATCTAATACGATTGGTTTCTTGGACTTCTTTTTTTTGCCAGTCAAATCCAATTTTAAATCATCATCTGCCATATTTGAATTTTCGTGAAATAAAAATCTGGAATAAAAAAGGAATAATGTTATGATTAGGAGAACAAGAGCAAAACATTTTACTATCAAGACAGCATCTAAATAAAATCTTTAAAATATTCATCTAATCTGGACATACCAAAATATAAATGGTTCTCAACTGCGTAAGACCAATTTATAACGAATTACAATTCGCATAAAATACATCATTACAACGTTTCAGGACTTTATCAAACAGTTTTAAATATAATTTTGCAAATGGAAATTTGGAAACCAACAAAATTTCTCAACAGTCTCTGATCAATTTATCATTTATGCGCTTTTCACTCGGCTATGTGCTATAACACAGAAATTAGCGAAAAAGTTGAGAGCAAATGCCACAATAAAACTCTAACGTAATTCTTCTATACAAAATAATGAAAATCAACCATCACATTTCAGTTACCATATTTATTTCGAAATGTTCTTACTTTGTCAATACATTTAAAACACATTATCAAAAATAATGTTTCGAAAAGTTCATATTTTCATTTTATAATCACTAAATATCAACTCCGCTTTCCTTTGTAATTTTCCTTACAGATTATATCTCTAATATTTAAATCAGTGAATGAAAGAATATGAAGAAGATAAAGTCCTGTAAGGTCCGAACTCGACTCATTTCATGGATTGGGATATATAATCTGAATCTAAATATACAAACGAAAGATCGTCAACAGATCATAAAAAATATTCGCAATGGAATCAGAGAACCTGTAAAAAAATGAACCGCAACATTCATTTAATAAGGCATTATAAATGATAACTTCTATTCGACAAAATGATTATTAAAGTAGAGAATATATACTTGCATTCTGATCAATGAAAATATGATTAATCGAAAGCAGGCACACCAGCATAACGTTCCTGCAACTGATCCTTAATGTTTAATTTTTATTGCTTATTTTTATATCCATCAAAACTCAACTCGACTTCGCATGGATTACGAAGTGGAAGTTAAGCTGGTTTTTTTCTTTTTAGAACAATATATTAATTATTTTAGGTCCAACAACTGTTACGCATTATTTGTATCTAACAATAAAAAAAATCTATCACAATTCTTAATTAAATCAATGAATCGGTATGCATCAGTGACTTTTCACTAGGAAGCGAAAAAAGAACACAAATACCGAAACTTATCTTCCAGCATGATAGTACCGTATGATATAATTAGAATCAAAATGAACGGTACGCGAACCATTAAATGAAAGAAAAATGCAGTACTTATTAAATGAAAGTTTAGATACCCGCAAAAATCAATAAGCAGTAAGACTGATAAATCGTTTATAACAAATGCTATAAACGATATGGAACCGAATAATGATTTCTGAAAGGGACAACAACGAAAAATAATGGAGAAAGAACAGCATACATCGGAAGATAATTTTACTATCAACGTTTGATAAAAAGATTTGAAAAAAAACATCATTTATTCCTTGCATCATCCTTTTCATCACTATTGCAGTTTGTCGTAGTGCAGTTTGTTGCAATAGAATGTTCTGACAGTGCACGTTGAACACTGCTACTCGAACATGTACCAGTATGACTATGTGTACCTACAAAAGAAAAAAACGTTGACAGTTTTAACAACGACAGATTAGAGAGATCGCTTTGCTAATTTTTCTCAAAAATCTTATTCATATCTATGTTTAGCAAGTACTAATTACACTAAGAGGAGATGTACAAAATAAATAATCATACTAAAAAAAATTAATCACATTGTAATTTAAGCAGTAAAGTTTGTGCTAGTAGTTCAAATGAACCAGTAATTCAAAACAGCAAACAGCATTTAGAGACACAGAACAACTAACCGTTATTACTTGAAATTACACTCTTGTGAACAGGACGATGCAAAATTGAACGAAAATTAAAATTACCGATTTGCTTAACCTCCAATCTGAAACTTCTCTGTTTTTTAACTTTTAAATCATCAATGTTCAAAAGTTTCAACTTTATATGTAAATTTTGTAAAAACCGCTCCTCCCTACTTCTGGATTTTATGGAAATTGTAGCTATACAAAAATGAGTTAAAATTATTTGAAAAGGCGGTAATTCCTGCTTCCTTATTAATTGCCCAAGCAATTCAAAACCAGGAAGATACGTAAAACATGAAGCGAAAATTATTTTACCACAAAATTTTTGATTCTTACCCTTTTTCAGATCCAGAACCAACATCATCCGAAACGATCCTTTTCATGGTATCAAAAAGGGCACGGATGTGAAATCGATCAGCTTTCTGATCGGCAGAATCACTTGAATGAGAGGGACGAATAAACTAAACATGTTTTATTACTTCCTGAATATTACAAAAGCAAAATATTTGAACAAACCAAAATGGATATCAAAAAATTTTCCGTGATTTCTCATGAGAACAAAAAACAGTAATATTTCATACTGAATGTTTTATTAACGTTTATTAAATAAAAATTACAATCTCAATATGTAATAATTCGAATTTTTACACAGTTATTATTACGGATAATAATCCAAGTACTTGTGAATTCAGAAATTTCCATACCTGATGAACTTTAATCAAATCTGAAGATGACTGCTTTAAACTACTTGAATCGTTAGGTTGAGGAACTGGTTCAGCCATTAATACTAATTCATCAGAATCATCACCTCCAAAAAATATGACGTAGAAATTTTTCAATTTTTTCATTTTTATGCAACTGTTTGCTCGTGCTCGAAAATTAATAGATACTTAAAAAACTATTTATGCATAAGTCTATTCAATTAAAGCGGTATCATTTATCAGTATCTGCAATAGGCTATTAACAAATTACCTGAAGAATTCTCAGTGATTAAGCCAGATTTTACACCGGAATATGTTTGTGCAACCCGATGAGACGCCATACTGCTACTTGCAGCAAAAATGATGTTAGTTGCGTGACCCTGACGCTTGCAAGCACCAGTCCAGTTTATAGAATCTTCTCTATAACAACATGAACTTATTTAATTCAGAAAACGAAAACAAAAGAAAATGTTAAAAAACAAATAATTATTTACACCAAAATTCTTTAGCGTGCAAACGAAAACAGTAAGTATCGAAAATGTGTAATTACTTCTTACCGAGTGTGTTGCTGATTTTCAGAAGAACGCTCACAACCTGAAAATTTTAAGAATTTACATAATGCTTAGAAAGGAACTTCCAATCTGAAATCTTGCTAATCAGTCAAACGTATATTTTCAATGATGAAAACAAGATAATAATGTTATCTAAATATTCAAAATATGAAGCAATAAAAACTAAACATTTGTTTTTAACTAATATTTCATTTAATCAAACACTTTCCAGCTTGACAAATAATACCGGTTGAATGACCTGATTTCGAAAGATTATTGTAAGCATCGACGTGCTGTGATGATTGACTAAGGTCTCGCTCACGGCAGGATATCTGTGTTACAAAAACACGTCCACTGGCACTGTCAGTGAGTGATTTTGCATCAACAATCGAACCTGACAAGGCAATAATGCTTGCCGCCTCTTCGCAATAACTTACCACTTCTTGACCAGAACATACTGTTTGCAAACTCTGAAACTTCTAAAATATCACTCTTTTCAAGTTTGTTATTGATTCCATCTTTGACTTTTCTTGCTACCAAATAATACCAATAAACAACACAAAGCCCATTTTTCAAACATAATAGAAATAATTATTTCAAAAAATTAACATGAGTAGCTTAGTTTAATGTTTAAAGTGGAGATTTGAAAGTTACTCTACCCGTGCAATCTATTAAGTGAAAACGATCCATTAACGAACTAAGGAATCATACACAAACTGAACTTAACCTTGTCATCATTATACTGAGAACCAGCCATAGCTTTGGTGCTCGCTTCTTCATAGTTCCATTTTTCCCCTAAGCTGTTGATTCCTAAAAGTATACGCATGCGAATGGAAAAACAAACGTCTCAATTGTGTGTCGTTTTCTCTAATAATGCAGTAATAAACTCACCTGATTCTATGCTCGGCCTGCGACGACATAACTCGGCTTGTACCTGTAAACGGCTTGGCAACTGCTGCGCACCAGACAAAACACTATTTACAGATATTCTCGTAATGACGGATGTACCATCTTGTCGCTCCATTTCGTTCAACAATGGAGATTTTTCATAACTGCCTGCAACAAAAAAGACAGTCGCAAATTTATTTATTCTACATATGTTGCGTATTTTAAAAAAAGAAGACAAATGCATTATGCATCAAAAACTCACGCATATTTACTTCATGCCAAATTTCGTCATCATCGAGATCTTCTCGATCTGGTTTCGATGAACCACTACCAACACCACATCCACCATTTCTACACAAAGACAATGGTACGACACCATAGACATAAGCTAGCATAATGGGAACTCCAACACCTGTGAGTATACAATGTAGTCATGAGATACAAATAATCAACATTTCTTTTTACAAAATTAAAAAAACGTCAACAATCTGGAATTTGAGAATACTAGAATGATTAAAAAAAAGGTGAGTGGAAAATGTTACAACTTCTTCTGACTCAAAAAAACCAATTTTTTCTAACAGTCGAACTAACCAACAGCCATCACAGCCAAAACTGGACTAACGACTAACGAGCCCATTACACTCCCAGCTGTTAAACAACGTCTACGAATTTTAGCGAGATGAGCAAAGCGTTGGTTCACTTTCCTGATAAATACTTTCTTTAAATATTCAATGTGAATGTTAAGTATTGAATAGCACCAACCAATTATGGCCATCGATACAAAGTAAATGAAATAGATAAAACTAATCAAGAACAAACGACGTATCCTTTCCACATACCACAAACCCTGCTACCTGTGCTACGAATTTGTTACTGAATGTCAAGTCTTGATTAATTACAATGACAGAGATAAAATGACAAACCAGTGGTGGTTTAAAAGCGGACTCAAAGTGATTGAAGAGTGGTCATACCGATTATTAATGGGCAAAATTCAATAAATACTAGAAACTTATTATACCCGTTGCATTCGAAGAAACGCGTGAATTTTCATATAATAAAAAATTCACTTACCTTCCAACAAACATGGGTACTCCAAAAATTATGCCTGGTATTGCCAAACCTGCAATCAGTGCAATACCAAGGGGAGCGCCAATCAAAGTTCCAATTTGACACAGTAATTTCTTCTTCCTAGTCCAAGGTCTTTTGCCCCAGAAAGTGCAACCTGTAAGACTGAAAGAGTAAAAATTACCCAGTTCATTCGTTCTTGTGTAAATTTTTTCACCTATTAAAAAAACTGAATACCTATATTAATTAAATATAGAATAAATGTACTGTTTTGCAGCTCAGATTTTTTCATCGAGTTACTGTTTAATAGCAGTTCCTAGCGAATTTCTTATTGATCAGCGTTTAATTTTTACTGTTATTATGAAATATATTTACCAACCTTAGGTAATGCAGATCATTGATTTCCCGAAGACAAAGCCAGCAGAATTGAGCGCTACACATCGCACACACCATATGATTACATGAACCATCATTCATTTTAACAATATATGTACGACATCGAGGACATGCTTTGATATCGCCACCTAAATTCAGTTAACAATCAACCTGAGAAATAAAACTGATACACTACTTTCATCATAATACATTCGTATAGCATATATGATGAAAATGAAGCATGCTATGAACTAAATGACTCAAAATATTTGCACGAATGGCATTATAATAATTATTCTATGTCTTGACCGTATATCTTAATAATTATCGTGCATCAATTGCATATCTTGGTATTATTAGTAAGCCTATTTTGGTTTTAACTGATAAGAATATCTAAAAGGAAGATATAACGATTTAGAATGAAATAAATAGGCTTAATATGTTTTCAAAACGCAAAAGTAACGCAGTACGTCTCAGAGTGCTTTCTTGTGTAGCTGAAAACTGTGGCACTGCTCGTCGATATATTTCTCCACGCTCCTTGCGAGCCTCATCACATGTTTGACTGGCATGCCACAGTCCTTTGCAGTGATAACAAAAAAGTGCACCACAGCCGGAACGTTCGCAGCGTAGTTCGGGACAAGCAGCGCATGCCGTTGCGATAACCGCGTACCTAAATTTGGGTACTAACTTTTGACATGACAATCGATGCACAAACTCTAACTATGTTTTTTGTTAACATTTTTAAATTAAAAGAATTTTTGAAATATTCGATGTATTGCCGATAACAGCATTTTTTCATGCCAGTTACGATCTAATAATAGAAAACTAAGTATCAGTCAGATCAATTCTTTAGAAGGTACCTACAGTCTACCACTATCACTCCATGGCAGCGCCTGCTCAAATTATTTGAAAAATTCATAAAAATATGTTGCCATCTTCATGATGACGAGGCCATATGTATTCACGCCAACATGTTCTGAGTGAATTTCAAGATACAATTTAATATATTAATAATCGTAGAATGTCCCATATATAAGCATGAGTAAATTTATTCACATAAGCAACATAGAACTCTCTGATTGCAAACTTTTTCTTAATCCCTACTACGCATACCTATTATATGTTTTCGAAAATGAAGAAAAATTTGATAAAAAAATTGGAGGAACTAACGTGCAATCAGGCGCTGGACACCATCGAGTATCTGGATCCATCATTAGAACACGCCTCAATGAAAATGTTTCATATTTTTTAATTAAATCAGGACAATGCGCCATTAGATAGTAAATATCAGTTGGATGAAGTAGCTCACTGCATTCCGGGCATGTTATCTGCACCCTACTTTCCATTATCTCCACTTGCAAATACTGCAAATAACACAAAATACGTTTAAAAACAGGATGAAAAAGAATTCCTTTCTATTAAGTATATACCAAATGAAAATTTGTAACGAAAAACTTTTGTTTTTCCTTGTTGACTGACAAGAATAAGTTTAGAAAAAAATCCTTAACTAGCGGAAGAATAACAATGAATGACTTGGCAGTTAACCTTGGTCAATAATGTCTTTTCTGGTTTAATTCTTTACCATTAGATAATGTGTTGTGTGTAATAATTGAATCGTGTATCAAAAGATTCTTTGATTGAAGGATACCAACCTGTACAAGGCAACTTTTACATGATCGATGACTGCAGCAAGAAAGACGGGGAAAGTTAGCTAACGGTTGTCGAATGAAGCACAACGGACATTCCCAGTATTTTCGAGTCGAAGCAGAGGAATCGTTCAGTGGTAAATGTTGTGAAGCTGCTTGTAATAAGTGTCATGAAAGGTCTTTGATACAGAAAATATTGTTTTGAGCAAAAGGCAAACTTACACCATTCTTGTTGGTTATGATAAAATAAAAATTCGATGTTGAAAAATTGACAGCAGAGTTTACTGCTGCTCCTCAATTTGCAAAACACGAAAATTTAATGTCTAATAACGAAAGGAAATAAGAGTATAATATTCAATCAAGAGTTAGCAGTACGGAATAAGGGTACGAGTAGGAGATCGTAACTAATAACTAGTCTTAGCATGCCGTTAATAATGTCTCCAAACTACTCAGGGAGGATGATTTTATATTTTTTGTTTATAGGAAATTAATTAATTAAATTAAAGAAAGTCATCGAGAGCTGCATCAAAGACCATCAAACATGATAAACGTAAAATTAGTAATTTTGACCAATTCTGCTTAAGGGAAGTGGTAAATATGCTCTAATTTCGCTTTTTTATATTAAAATCTTCAAATTAAAAATCGCTCAAAATTTCGCGATTGTTTCGAAATAATATTATAATGCAAGATCATTTGGCTAGTGGTCAAATAATTTTATAATAGAAAATTATTTCGGTTTTCCTCACAGTAAAGGGGCATCATACATAGCACCAAAACGTGGAAATTCGTTATTATTGTTTCATAATATTTGTTCTAAATCTGCTACCGTATTACCGAATATGTTGGTAATCGGAACAAAATATAAAAATGCAAGGAACTTACTTTGTTCATCTTCACTACTCGCAAATTGAGATTGTCCACCGATACTTGATGAGCAGCTGTTTTGAAGAATTCGGGAATCCAATTGTGGTACTGAGCCAGCACTTGCATTAGATAATTTACAACCGTTATTTATTCGAATCATTTCATCGACACTATTTGATGATGTTATATCTACTACACTACTGCTTCTGAAATTGAGGCAGCTTTGTTCATTTTTATTATAAATTTGGAGTAAACATGAGAATCTTGCCTCGAATGAGGAAGATTCTCATGTTCTCCTTATAAGTTTCTTAAATCTGTTCATGTCAGAAATCTTCTTTTTAATATATTTAGAAAATTAAATTTCAATAGCAATCCAAGAAGAAAACAGTAAAAAAAATCGAAAAATTTTAAAGTTCCCATTAAAAATCTATATAAATTTTAAAAAAATGTTAACCATCCTACAGAGACTCTTGTTCCATATTAATTATAGACAATATATCTCATTGATATATTTCACGCAAAAACGACTTCCGTAATAAATTCTACTTGCTTTTAACACCAATTATTGAAGAAAACTAATGATATTCAACAACAATAAAGGAAAAGCAACACAAAATCCAACATAAAATAATTTTTGTATTACGGTACTGAGATCTATGTTGGTGCACATTCACAATAATTTAAAATATTAATAGAATGCCAACAACGCATAATAACGCAATGCGTATATCTAATGAAAAGTGCACTAACATAAAAACAAAGAATGAATTATGTGCATGAAACAGATGATATCATGTGCGAACAGAATTATATTTCCACTATGCTCTCTGATAAATTTAGGGAGAAAATAAAGCAATCCTCTATAAACAAACCTTACCAGAACGGTTTACTGAAATTAAAAACAAATCCAAAGCGTGAACTGATACAAATATATATTTTGAACTGAATCGATCTACTTTTCATGCCACCAATCAAACATTTCTGTGCAGAAATGATTCACTTGTACACTGTACAAATTAACATCAAGCCCAAATGTACACTAACTATATATAGTTGATGTATATATATACATATGTTCAACTACATACCTAAATTTCTTCTTTTCATTTACAAATGCAATGATCGAACCATCCCCGCACAATGTTGAGTTCTTTTAGGGCTATTAGCAAGAAAGTAATGTTTAATGCAACTAAGCCTTCAACAATTTTCACTAGTTTCCCTCAACTTCAAAAATCTCGAGCTTTCAAAGGAATTCTTCCGATTCAATAGCTCACAAGATCTCCAAGACTTACCACAGTTCCTATATTTTCCCATTTCCTCTTGCTTGATATGCCTTTCTTTGGTGTGATTGTAAAAGATTAGGCTTCAACGAGAACGTTTATAAAACTTAAATAATTTTTCGACAAAAGGAAATTTCCTTGAAGTA
Source organism: Mansonella ozzardi (assembly GCA_029876185.1). Classification (NCBI taxonomy): domain Eukaryota; kingdom Metazoa; phylum Nematoda; class Chromadorea; order Rhabditida; family Onchocercidae; genus Mansonella; species Mansonella ozzardi. The sequence continues at coordinate 8,676 of JARVGP010000626.1, read as the reverse complement.
AGCTTCCATAAAAGCTGTTTTGTTAGCTTGCATCTGTTAACGCTAACAACATAAACCATTCTGTTACAGTTACAGAAATTTAGACATTTGAAACCACCTGCTTCATTTTTGTTTTGCGTACTACTCCAACTTAATCTTTCTTAATTTTTATTTTGACATGAAACAGAAAATGAGGAAGACAAAACTAATCTCGAACTCAACCAATATTTCTTGCGCAGTAAAGTAACTTACAAGAATCAGTATTTGTTATCTTATAATAATTTATTAAAAGATAAAGTTCCATCTGCAAGATGATTCACGATACCAAAATTGCCTCCAGAACATAATCTTTCCGACCTAAATGCTAACTCATAATTCCACTAATAACTTTTTCTTGCTCTTGTTTTTGAAAGCATATATATAAAACAAGAATTCAATGTCAATTAGCAAAGAAGAGTAACAACCAAAAGTTGGTAGTTACATATAAAAATGTTGAAAATCCAAAAATTTTAAGCGAAGTCGAGAAAATCATGCCCTTATGTTTCTTAGAACACTCCGTTAAAACAAACTATATCTAAATTAATCCTTGGAAAGTAATTTTAGAGAAATCATATGAAAGTAAGATGAGGTTGGCAACGATAGATTACACAATAGCTACATACTAATGATCAAATCAGAGAAGTGAAATGTATTCTTATGCTAAAAAATGAGTGCGCAAAAAATAAACATAGCATATGAACTTTCGAAAAAATCAAAAGAATTAATATGTTGCAAACAATCTAATTAATTACATTATATATTTCTAGCACCAACGTGCTAAAAATATTTCCACACAAAGATTCATTACACAGAGAATGTTTCTTTTCGCTCAAAATGAGTCGTTTATTCATTTTTCAAATTGCTGACTGTGCTTCTAATCTTAAATTCCATTATCTGAGAATTATATGTAATGCATAACGTTATTGAATTATGTGTAACGCTATTCTAAATCAGGCCCTCTGTATAAAGGGTTTCCCTTTCATATCAGGTTTACTCTGAGATAAGCTTCGATCATAGACAGTTTCCCTACTTCTAGTTTCAATTTATCTTCAATTCAAATTCCTATTTCAACATGCAACGTTCCCCATTTCTCACTAATAAGCAACTTAACTATAACTGTATTTGTATTCTCTGTATTAAACTTAGAAAACTATTATCGTTATCGATAAACCTTTATTAAACAACCTTGCGTCTGTGTCAGTGTCAACACAAAGAACTTCATCTTCAATTTCCTATGAACAAAGCTAATATTTTTTTCACAACATAAAAACTGCAACTACAAAAGCAAATGGACAGTGAAAGCAGCATTCGCAACAGAAGAAATTTTGCTAAAATAGATACGAGATAGAACAAGAACATACCTTTTGCCTTTCCGACTTGTTCCAGCACGAAATAATGATGCAAAATTCAATTTAGATGACTTCATGTGAATCCATTTTCCCTTATCTTTTTCATTTTTTCCTATCTGACCACATTTTTCTCCTATAAACAAAACAATGAAAAGCTTCAATTTTTAATTTAATTTTTTGTAACAAATAATCAAAATGTAGCTGAAACTAAAGAAATTATTATTTCATGATTATTTCGGTATTACACAAAAAAAAATTAATCAAAATGTAGCTAAAGTTAATATTTTCAAAATGAATAGTGAATTAATAAGTCCTTTTAGTTGATTTTTCGCAAATGGAATTTTAATTGAAAATTAATTTTATTTAATGCTGAAATAATCACGTACTAATCCTTTTTCGCACGAAATAATTACTTTTCTTGGCATTTTCTTTTTCTTTTTGAATTACAATAAATTTGCTAGGAGAATTATAAAAATTTTTCTCTTCAAAAAAACAATTTCTTTATAAGTTAAAGTTAAAAGTTTTTTTATTTAAATATATCAATGTAAAAATGCAATAATAAAAATATATAATTTCAATTAAAATTAAAACATTTAACACAAAGGAAATAAATCATACCTTGTTCTGATCTATTCTTTTCTTCTCTTGAACTACTTGCTATTCTATCCATATGTATTAAAAGTAATGAACATATATTGTAGCATTTGGATACATTTCGATGACCACTGAGCACTACATATTTTCACTTCATCCGTAATTATCCGTAATTATGCGTGGATTGGCAGCGTGAAGTTCACGTGAAACATTTGAAAGTTACTCGGAAAGCGCTGTTCGACCAAAGGTATGACAGGTGAATCACTTGGTAACACACACAGTTGTCAAGGAAAAGAACAAACTCTTTCACTGCAAATACTCAAACCACTATTTCTCTTAACATACTCTTCCTCTCTATCTCTCTATACTTCTCTTAACACACTCTTCCTCTTTATCTCCCTATACTTCTCTTATAACACACTCTTCCTCTTTATCTCTCCAAACTTCTCCCCACACACTCTTCTCCTTTATCTCTCTACCGTACTCATTTTTCTCATTTCATCTACTGAAATCATTAAATACGCTTTATCTTCAAGAGATCTTTTGATCTCTACCCATCATGATTTCTCACTCCTACTACACTGCTTTCTTTTCGTACTACTTATCTTTTCTTCTGACTTTTCTGCTCTCTCTCTCTCACAAACTGAAAATTTGATGAGTTCTTGAGATAGGGTCAGGTTTGGAGACGAGTAGCTAAGGTATTCCAGTTAGTATCCCTTATTTCTTAAACATAGGTATAAGTAGTATGGTCCATTCGCGGGTGCGGTCTTGTTATCTTGTAAAGGATGTTGAGTTGAAGTGAAGTTGAACTGAAATTGAACTATATGAATTTATTGTTGATCTAGCTTCCTTATCTCGAATTTATTGATATAACCGAGATTTTACAATTTCAGTTCATTGCTGTTAAAGAAATGCTTAAAAAATAAATGCCTTAGCTATCATTGACAACTGTTTTTTTTTAAGTTTATACAGTATATGCGTTCATTTTTTTCTTTCATATCCTTTTCATATTCGTTGTATAAATTTATTTGTGAATCTAGAGTACAGAATGAGTAAGACACATCCACCCGAATTGAAGAAATATATGGATAAGCAGGTTGACCTGAAACTGAACGGTAATCGGAATGTATCAGGCATTCTTCGAGGTTTCGATCCATTCATGAATATTGTTGTTGAGGATGCTGTCGAGAATTTAAAGGTTGCGTCTTATCTTTTTGCAATTGTTTAAATAGTTAGGCTTAATTGATTGTTTACATATGGATAGGGTTTTTTTTTTTATGAATTCATATGGGCATAATTCACTATAAAGGTCTTTCAAATGAAGTGTCCAGTCTCGATATAAAGATAGTACACCAGCTGATGCAGCTATATTTGGTTGCCAGAAGGTGGACTTTAAATAAGTGTTCGCTTAAGTGCTACGGAAACTGCATGGACATCAGAAGCGAGATTGTAGTCGCATTATTGGGATGAACTCATCACATTGGCTTCTGCTTCAGCAGCAGTCTCTCCAGTTTTGCAGAATTGATAATTAATAAGGCTTTTACATTGCAGAATGGTGATAAAAACGAGATTGGGATGGTTGTTATTCGTGGCAACTCTATAGTCATCATGGAACCCAAAGAGCGGCTGGATCAAAGATAGAGTTTTCATTAGCCGTTAATTATTTTTGTTACCATTTGTGTTTTGATGTTTCGTAACCATTTTTCTTATTTATAGTAATTTTTATTTACTTTTGTTTTTAATTAAATATCTTGTTAAATTGGTTTTGTACTGCTTCTTTTAGTTCCCAACTCAACATGAAATTTTAGCCGAAGTCAGTCGACTGACTTTTTTACTGCTTCGTTCTGTTCATTTTTCTTCATTTTCTGTTTTAAACAGACGCTTGAATAGTGAAATTGAAATGCGGTTTGTATGTGCTTAATTTTATTGTTATTAAAATTTTTACTTTGATTTGTAAAGCTCTTGTTTTCGTGCTGACATCTTCGCTGTGTGAGTGTTATGTTCCTCAGTATCTTGGTTAGATGTTAGCGTACTCTGCATTTTCAGGTTATATTTCCTTTTAAAAATTGCTGAAACACTGCTAGAGAAGAAACAAACAAAATTCTTACTTTACAACATCATGCTGCTAGTTCTAGTTTTGAAGTGTCCAGTTTTAAAAGTTCAGTGATTGGTAATAATCCTATGTGATGAGACTTCCTTTCTAATTACCTCTTTTGAAAAAGATTGAAACTCAAAAATGGAGTCTAATAAAAAGAAAAAGCATTACAGGGCTTTTGTTAATTGCCATATGCTATTGTTGCATTTATGCGTGATTTCTTCAATTGTAAAACCTCATTTATCGCTAAACCAAATACTCTGTTTATTAAATTGTGTTGAATACTGCACGATGGATTTTAACAAAATTGTAGCTTAGCTGTTTTATAGCACAGAAAAAGGAAAGGTAAAAAAAACTCTCCATAAATGCTTTATTGAATAAAAACGAACTGGTAATCAAACAGAGAAAGAAGTTTTGTCTGAAATTCATTCGAAATCCTTCCTTGTTGCTATTAAAGAATTCCGATTCTTGTTCCTTTTCATAGTTTCTTTGATGAAAATATAGTTTTAGGGTAAAAGAAATATTCTTGCAATGCTCAGTCAATAGATTTTTTTTTTTTTTTTTTTGAAATTTTACAAAAAAGGAAATTCGTGAAATAAAGTGAAATAGACGAGGCTGTGAGATTTAATTTAAACGTATTAACATCTATTTATGCATAATATCAGCTCTAACTTCCTATCCTTCCAAAAGATATAATTGAGTTAGTAGCTGGTAGTTAGACTTTCTGGTGATAGCCTCAACCTTTTTGCCGTTATTTAATGCCATTCAACAAATATCATCAGTGGACTTTTTACTTCTTTATACTTATCAATTGAAGTAATTGTTTTGTTTATCACTATTATTGAGTGAATACATTTATTACTATCATTTATTTGTTTCAATAAGCAGACAATATTTTTTCATATCGCTGGTTGACTTAGTGAAATCGAAAGACCACAAAAAATAAAAAGGTAAAAATCTTGACATTATTCTATAATAATGTGGATCTTCAACAGTAATTTGAAACAATTTTTTCTCGTTCACCTTTTTTTCATATTGCTTCTAAAATTTTTGTTCGTTGAGTATCGCCACCGAATTTGAGTGATGTGTTAACGTTGTTATCAATCAGCAGATCATCATCATCGTCCAAGTTTAAGTTACTGTAATTTTTTTTATCTAGTTGTTAACGTTAACTTTTTTGGTTCTAAATTATCGAAATTGTATTAGATAAGTGAACAGAGATGCACTGATTGATATGTTATTGGTTTAATTCAGTTGTATCGATACTGTTAGGTGTGCAATATTGAACTGTTGTAGGACTTTAGTAATAAATGGATCACTGATTAGACAAAATATATGGCTATCAGTGAAATTATAAATATTGGAATTTTGAAGAGAAATGAGTTTAAATAGGAAAAAAATTGAAACGAACATATCCTCAAGCTCATCGTTTTCTTGATCATCTGCCATTAGCGCTTCATACTCCTCTAAGCAATACCTATCCCAATCGTTCAATTCCTCTTCACCATCAGTCTGTAATTATAGGAATTTCTTGAAAATCGTTCAAACATTCATCATTTTGAAGTAAGTAAAATAGTGAAAGACATGTAAAGAGTAGGAAAAATATCAAACCACTGTAGCTCGGTCTCCTTCATTGGCTTCTTGTTCATAGTACTTGACCCAATTAACAAAGGTATTGAAAAACCTAGTGCATAATGGACATCTCTTCAAGTCCGACAATGAAATGACATTTGGTTGCCTTGGTCGTATTAAATCTAACAGCTACAAAATGCATTTATTTTAAAAATTTCTGAAGTATTAGTAATTCATTAATTACGATTTGTGATAATTTCATAGTGATGAAGACAGTAAATTGCTTACATTACAAAGTACATCATCGAAACGCATCGAATCAATATTGTGCTGATCCATTTTATTTTTAACACCATTATAGAAATATTCCATTTCGTACATTGATAATACACCATCACCGTCCAAATCCAAGCATCGAAACCAATACTCCACGCTGTAAATTTGTGGAAATCAAATAAATTTTGTCGAAAGAATGAAGAGAAGAAAGTTTCATCTAATTCATTCACCGACTGTCATATTAACAGATATGGAAAATAAGAAAATACCTAGTTGGATGCTTCTTATCTTCTTCTGCAAGTAAAAATGCTACAAAATCCGTGTAACCGATGGTTTCAAGAGCCTCGCGAATATGCTTTCCAGCTGGTGATCTTGTTACTGCTCCGCTGAATATCCTATCAATAATTTGTGGTGGAAGTGCTGAAAATGAATAGCTTGACTGGCTTATATAGCATATACTAATGTGTTAGCAGTGATTTGTGGTGGAAGTGCTGAAAATGAATAGCTTGATTGGCTTATATAGCATATACTAATGTGTTAGCAGTGATAGTGATTATAAGCACAAGTGAATGCAATAACGATTGTAATTATATTAATGATTTTAATTTCGGGAAAATGAAAAAATGATTAAAACCTTGCGAAAATGTACTATCAAGATGTTTTCCTTACCGAAAAATCTGATATTAAAATTTTTCACCTCCATTACAATGTTGCGACATATCGATTTTGCTGATAATCAAGTCGTGATCTTTGTCTAGTTCATAAAATTTGCAGTAAATTACATAGAAATGTTCATAGCTGAAGTAATTTGTTATCGCATTGATGTCATCCGTTGTTTCCAGCTTTCGAACTGTCTAAAAAGCTGCCAGTAAAAGGAAGACTAGAAATTGCAAGTATAACTTATAGTGATGATGAATTTTAAAAAAATGAAATTCGATAAATTAGATGAATAATGCAAATGTAGAAAATAGGTATAATTTGAATCGAATTGTGAAATAACTGGTTAAGTCACTTTATTCTTTTACTTCTTCATCTCTTTTTCAAAAAAATTAAAAGTCAAGGGAATTAATTAGTCGTTGAAATATTTTAAGTAAATAGTCTAGACTTAATAAATCTTCAGATTCCATTTTGTTACTTCAAGGAAATTGGATCGACGTAGCTCATTGATTGTAATTCGTCCAGTCCACGATCTATTGACTGCCCAAAATATCCTCACCGTTACCTAGAAAAGGGCTATCAAATTTATAAATAAATAAATGAAATGGAATAATGAAATGAACAAATTAATTTCCTAGTATGATATGAATGATCGTACTGATATGTTTTCAGTGATTTCTTCATGAGCTGAGATTATTGCATTTTTGATTTTCAACATTACAGATTTTGTTGGGAAACTCAATTTGGTTAGAAAACTCACCAATTTTAATGAGAAAATAAATGAAGCGTAATAAGAAATGAAAATTTTGGTCCATTTAGAAAAACAAACCGTTTCAACATATCTTGAATGAAATTCTTCAGCTTCACGAAGAAAATGCAATCCAGGGAAGGTTTCGATGAGATCTTTGAGGATTGGTGCCAAATCTTCTTTAGTCAAGTAATTTCGATGAGGCCCAGCCAAGGTATACACGAAACGAGCTGCTTCATCATGTGCCACGGCAGTCATCCTGGAAAGTGCCTATTAGTTCTCATCGACCAATTTAAAACTTATTTGCAACAGACTGAACACTAAAATCTTTTACATTATATGTGACATCTTGTCACATACGATCTGATGGTTAAGATAATGTGGTAAGACTTAAAAACGATAAACACTGCAAAAATGCGGGTTAAAATATGTAAATATGTTAGTTATCGATATTGGACCACTAAAAAAAAGTTTCAGCGCCTTAAAAGAGCTCTCTTCAATATTTATAAAAGAGTTGTATTCAGGGACCGAATTTCAATGAAAGTGATGAGAAACTTTATTGATTTTTGTATTTGAATTTCCTTGGAATCTTCTGCAACTACCACAATAAAAGTATACGATATGATCAAATTAAACAAAATACCTATTCCACCAGGAAGCAAAATCAGCCAAGGTTATCAGTTTTGATAGTTTGTTACAGCATGAATCATAAACAGCCCGTTTCCAATAGATGGGTATACCGACCACTCTACATACTTCGGCCATATCGGTCATTCCCACCTGAATTAAATTTGAAAAAAAAATAGAAACTTTTACAAAGTCGGAATTTTTGTCATTTTATTCAGATCTAATGTCTAATACCTTATTTCCCATCGCACCGAATACATCGCTCACTCGTCTCAGTGCTGCTTCATTTTCTAATATCGAAATGGGAACTCCTTTTGGGAAGAAGAACCTTAAAAAAAGAGAAGACAAGTTCAGATTTTATTTCAGTCTTTCAGTGAAAGCAATGGTACGATGAAGTAGACGGATTACATTTTTCCTCCTTAAAAAAATCCAACAACTGTATAATAATACTAGTCGCGATGTTTTTTATTTGTTTTTTGACCGGTTAGATAATTTGGTAGAAATGAGTTCATGTTCTTTCTAGACAATTTTTTTCATTTACAATTATTATACTACCTTGGAACATTCACCACTTGTACTTTCGGTAAAGGAGGAGTTGTAGGCCATTCTGGTTTCACTTTAATTCCATTTTGCTGCAACGAATTATCTCCTAATTTTATTGCAAATCCAAAAAAAAAAAAAAAAAAAAAAAACCAACCCATTAATTAAAAATTTATACGATTAAATTTATTTTAATTAAT
>JARVGP010000625.1:0-36753 GCA_029876185.1 Mansonella ozzardi | reverse complement strand
CTCTTCCATCAAATCTTCAATCTCACAAAATTTACGTTAAAAAAAAAAAAAAAAACATTACAAGCAACAAAAAACAGCATCATCATCACATTATACCTCTACAGATTGCAATATAACGGCATTGATCGCTCAAAACGGTGAAATCTTGAAATAATAAGAAAACAATTATTCAGTAACTTTTAGTTAATTTTCAATTACAATCAAGTAACTTTCAGTTATACAGAATCTATTCAAAGTAACTTTCAGGAACAATAACTTTCAGTTCCAAATTACTGAAATAAGCGATACAAAGTAAAGGAATGAAGATAAGTCAAATAGCACATTCACTAAACAATAAATCTTTCTTTTCCGATTAAATAAAAATTTCCAAAAGAAAGACAGGAATAAATGTAACTGCAATAAATGTATTGGAAACTGTTAAATTATCAAAAACCTTGAACAAAGTTTTAAATTATTCAAGTGCCTGGTTTGCATGAATTTTAACCTTCCTTATCAGTATACAGAACATATATGTAAATTGATCAGCGCATCATTCTTGATGAAAGAAAGCTTTTGATGAAATAAATTTATGCAATCAATCTCTTCCTGTTTCTTCGATGCACAAAATATTGACAATTCAGGAATCACGAACATTGCCAGATGAAGTCACATCTTTTACAACAACAATGATACTTGATTCATTTTAGCTATATCTTGTTACTTCTGGCCAAACGATTCTAATGTTATTCTTATTTTGTAATCATCGAGAATTGATTCATTTCTTTCACATTCGAATGTTGAAAAAATCCATTAAACTACATGAAATGAAACTGAAGTTAAATTAAAGGCTTTTAATGCAACGGTTTACGAATTCCGTGCAGTCCTGCAAGTTGTAATAATTCTCCCTCAAAAAATCGATTATCTACACATTTTGATAACAAAACATGTTTAGAAAAATTTTTAAACAATCATGAGTGATAGACAAAATTCACTGAATTCCTTTTTACTTTTTTCTTCACGACGTTGTTTTTTTACAGCATATGCTACACATAACTAGTCTGATAAATTATTTTTGGAAATTAAACTCACTTTTACTTTCGCAAATCTTATAGATACTGTAAATAATGATAATGTCTATCAGTAAAGTCAAAGAATGATAAACAAAGTAAGGGTAAAGAAGACTGATAAGAATACAGTACTAAACTGACATGAGAAAGTAAAACAAACAACAGAACTGCATGAATTATTTATAATTCAGTTGCTTGCTTAAAAATATCTAAACAATTATAATTGTTAAAAGACATCAAAGTGGAACAACTAATAAATGTTTTTACATGGAAAATAAATGTGTGGAAAGTACATTTATACTGGAAGATTAATAATAAAAACGTGAATACTGAAAAGTTAAATGAAATCTTTCAAGAAAATTCAACAGTTGTAGAAAAAACAGTGAAAACAGTGAATAATTCAACAAATTTCTGCTAACTTCAAATTCTTATGAACAAAACAATTTATTCTGCAGATAACGTATATAAATAATAAGCAACATATATGTTCAATATGTATGTCTCATTTTAAAATCACGTGTACCGATTACCGAACAAAACAGATGTCGTAGAATTTGGTAAGCAGGTATCTCAATTTCTTTACAAAATTTCAAATTGGTGAATTGGCCTTTTTAAAAAATCAATTTAAAACAGACAAAAAGCTGATATGGTCTAGAGGAAATAATACTTGCTCCAATAATACAAACTTCCGCCTCCTTTAAATGATAAATTGTCTGTTTAAATGAATTGTAAATTACTAAAACTCCTAAACAATTAGTGTTATTATCAATAATAAGTATAAAAAAGGGAAAAAGTACAGCAAATAGAAATGTTCTTTACACATTCCAAAATTGAAATTTTGACCTTTTGAAGAGTAATAGAAGCAAGAACATTAGAAAGGCTACGGAATCTATTTATATACAATATAATATAAATAGATTTAATTTAAGTCTAAAAAGTAATGAGAAATAAAGGAATAAATTGACATGGAATAAATTTTGGAATTTCATCGAAAAATTGCACAGAAAACGATGCCAGAAATGAATGATTCGTCGATAGGACTAAATAGTGGAAATTATGCAATGAAATATTTGAAATAATTCGCCCATTTTTTTCTTCTTTTTTTTAAATATTGCAATAATAAACTTACTTAAATTATTTCACAACAATAGACTTAAATTATTGCACACAAAAGACTTAAATTATTGCACAAAAATCAAACATATTTGCACAAAAAAACCACAATGATCGCATGCTTCTCAAACATCTAATCTTTTCAGGTTCACGTATTCCTTTACTCGTTTTTTTTTCTTTTTTTTTTTTATTTATTAAAAAATATTAATGGAGCTTTCTGAAGTTTGATTAATTTATTTCAACAAAGAATACAAATGAAAAATAATGCAAAGTAATTCCTAACAGGTCGAATTATATTGGTTTGCTCCATTCACTTCAGAGACACTAACAATATGTGCCATCTTACCGAATTCAATGCGTCGCTGAACGCATACGCATCGCGTCTGCATCGTTGTCATGGCAACATTGAAGATAGTAGAAGGAGCGTAGAAAATTGAGAGAGGCAGAAATCGGTAAGGAGGAAATCCCATGGGAAAGATAAAAGAAGGTTAAAGGTCGAATGCGTTTTACGATATCCTAATTACTATTGGTACTTGTATATAATTTTGAAATTCAGTGCAATTAGATATACCAAGATATCTCGTGCTGAAAATTCTAAAAAATTTTCCAAACTTTTCAGATTTATTGAAATAAAACAAAAAAAAAAAAAACTTAATACCAATTTTTAAATTCAAATTTATATAATGGCAAAGAAATTGAAGTCAATATTTAAGCAAAAGTTGAATTGTTGAGGAAAATAGATGTAATGCTTTTCCTTAATGGCTTTATTCGTTTGATTTTTACTTTTTTAATCAAATGACCCATAACGATGACGAACTAAAATTAAATAAATTTGAAATAGTTCTGAAATTCCCAAAACTGGATTAACAAACTCTGTGCCATTTAACGGTTAGAGTTGATAAATTTAATTAGATTTCAATCTTCTCTAACAAAATCTTTATGTCCCATTATCAACATTCCACAGTTATCGCAGAAAAGAACGTTCAAAATCATTTACAAATCATTATGTACCATATGAAAATTAATTTTTTTTTGCAGAGCTAAAATAACCATGAAGAATGAAATGCTAAAAAAGCTTAAATATTAATTAAAAGGCCTAATTTCAAATTAAGAATCTAGCTAATATACATTTATTGGAAATAATTTTAAAATTTTAGTAAACTTTAAAAAATTTAATAAACGGAGCAGTTAGGATAATTCGAACAGCAGTCAATTTTTCATTTTTTTCAACTTTTTCAACTTTTTTCAATTTTGATGTAAAATTTCTTACAGTTTCAACAGAGATCATTCATTATCAATTAATACTGATAAAAAGAATTGGCCAACGGATTTGCTTTCCATTTTTGATGAAACTAACATCTATGCATGGAAAGCATGTTTGTTAGAATGAATTTTTGATTGTGAACATGTGAAATTAAATGTTTACTTGGCAATATTTCGCTCTTTTATTTTTTTGGGTAGCTTTCGGTATAGTGTTTATGTAAATATTATATTGAATAACAAATAAATTAAGAATGCTTGACTTCAATATATTATGTATGCATATATTTATTAATTAAATTTGTCGGTGAAGAGTGCTGAGAAAATTGGTATTTTTCTCAGTAAGAACTGCGAAAAATGGATTAACTATATGAGACGATTGACCTCTAATTGAGTATTTGGAGGTGAATGAATCTTGATCTATAATTGCTTAGCTTGTAACTCGAATCGGTTGATTTAAAATAAACATTTAAAATAAAATAAAATTAGGATTGTGATATTGGATATTTTTCAGATATAACGGATTCTGGATTTTATACACGATTATATATACTATCATGTATCTAATCGACTCGTTCACTACTGATTTGCTAGTCCCCCGCGTCTCCATTCTTTGGTCACTCGTTAAATTGACACTGGTATTTTTTATCTTCAGCATTTCCTTACATTTCTGAGATCAGGACTTTTCATAGCGGTGTCATGGAATTACGACGTTCTCGGTCGTCTAACGTAAGAGGCTTTAGTGGAAGCTGTTGACCTGGATTGCTTCCTTTATTTTGAGATCTTTGCGGGAGAAAAAGCAGGCTGACTGCAATACAAGTCTTCTTTTTTCGGACGTGACTTCACTGTTAGCAAATCTGTACGAATTCAAAGATTTTGGTGAAGATTTTCGGAAGAGCTACAAAAGATTTTGAGAGTAGATTTAGTTCTTTTTCAAAAAATTTTTTTCTCTAACTGTACAATTATCATGTTGGTTGAGATTATTAAATCATGACAATTGTAAGCTTGAAAATGGTAGTTGTTATGATTCAGGAATAGCTGGGATTGATGTAGTCGAAATTCAGAGATGTCATGTAATTTTGCTCAGTCCTCGTTATGCTTATTTTGGTAGCTTCATTTCTCTCTTTGCACATATATTTCAGATATATAAATGATATAAATATTGCGGAATCTAATATAATAAGGCGAGTGAGACATTCACGTAGATATCCAAAATCAGCAGCATCAATCTACTGTTCCCACGAAAAAGGATTATAACTTGAAGTATCTTTCATATTTTCCTGCTCTGTTATATTTGAAGTTTTCTTTGTATCATACTGTGATCGTAGTATTCTTAGCTGATGATATTACGAGAGAGCAGTTCATGTAATAGTTACAAGCTATTTATTTACGCTAACAAATTATAGTAATACATAATAATCTACATAATCTCTTTTTTTGTACATCTTGCATTTCATATTTTAAATAAACATTTCATATTTAAATATATTTTAAATAAAAAAAATACTTCTTAGACATTTTCATTTTTAATCTAATGAGATTTGATCAGAAGTCATTGGACTGATGAAAATCCATAAGTCCATATTGTTTCTTTTTTAATGTGGAAGTAGAAAATTATTTATTAAGATTTGAAATTCATTCTTTAATAATAATAAATTTAGTGTGTCGTTTTAAGAGCCAGTGACGATAACTGAACTTAATAGTTAGTCAGCAATGAACGTATTAACAAAGTGCGATTTCTACACCACAACAATTAATTATACGTCAAAGAAAAGTTGACAGCAGCTTATAAGATTTAGAATTTTGAAAAAAAAAAAAAAAAGAAAAAAGATAATAATATTGTTAGCAATAAGAAGGAAGTTTCGCGTACGATATTAGTAAATTATGTGAACTCGATATGCTAATGAAAATATGCTTACGGATATTTCTGGATAGCTTGAATAGATTTTTAGTCTCAATTGCTAATTGAATTTCCAAAAGTTTTAGCGCGATGATAGCAATTAGAAAAATGGACAACATAAGTCGGAATTTCGTTGAGAATAAAAGATTTTCATTTTTAACTTTCTGGCAGATCATTAGTGAGGTTATATTGGTCTGCTAAATATCTCTTGTTTGCAATACTCTCAAGACTGCTGTTTTTAGGAACAATTCGCCGATGTATAGAGTTCCTTCCGGCTGTTGTTTCCGGGTAAGATTATGTGAAAAATGATTCCATGAATATCATTTGAAAAATCTCGCATCAGTCATTTCTAAGCATCGAGGAGAACGAAAATTCCTCACTATTTTTCAAACCTAAACATATATTAAATTAAAACAAATTGATGGTTTTAGTAGTAGTATTGTGTAAAAAGTCCTGATTACCAAATAAAACGAGAGTGATAAATCAATTCCATTAATGTTAGTAATCGTTTTAGCGTACTTTGGCTGTTGGAGCAGGTACTGTGTCGATAGTTGGGACTGGTTTAGTATACGCACTAGAAAATGCAGTAAAGGTAGAAGCTTTTGAACATTTTCCACATCCTGCTTCTTTACCATGGCATCACAAACGGGTATTTGGTACAATTGATATGGCTTCGTATGTTTTATTTTCCTGTTTTCTCTATTTTAACACTTATTTCACTTGATGAAAAAAAAAAGAAAAAAACAACAAAGTTCTAATTAGAAAAAACGGGAGTTCTAAAACTAATGCAATAAAGCTTAACTAGTTTTTAATTTGGGGAATCTTAGAGGACATGAAAGTTTCCAAGCTTTTTATAAATAAAAATTTGGATTTATAAAAGACTTCCAGAAAGCAGTTCTTCCTGTGACCTATTGAAATTTTGGGATTCTGAATTGACTTAATTTATCTAAATATTTCGTTTACAGTGCACGCCGTGGTTATGAAGTATACAAGCAGGTATGTAAGGCTTGCCACTCTATGAAATGGATAGCTTACCGTCATTTAGTTGGGAATATTATGACTGAGGAGGAAGCAAAAGCAGAAGCTGCTGCTGTTACCGTTCCTGACTTTGACGAAGCCGGTATTTGACAGTTTTTATGTTGTAGTTTTTTGTGGCTGCACATTAAACGTCACAGATTTTTTTAATCAAATTGAAGCCGGCAGAAAATGCAGAATTTCAAATTACCAAGTCCATCTCAAACGTATTCCAGGAAATGCAATTGAACGGCCGGGCGATTTAAATGATCATTTGCTATCACCCTACCCGAATGTTGCTGCAGCAAAAGCAGCAAATGGTGGTGCTTTTCCACCTGATCTTTCGATGTTACTGCTCGCACGGGAAGGTGCTGAAGATTATGTTTATTCATTATTAACTTCATATGTCGATACACCAGCTGGTGTAAAGGTTTGACTTTCAAACGACTTTTGAAATGATTCAATATAGCAGTCTCAATTTCAATACTAAAAGATTTAGTAGAAAACTGATTTAATAGAAATTATTTTGCATTTCAGGAATGATACAAATACTGTGTTTGCATAATGACTACTCAAATGGTTTATATAACCTTCTTTAAAACCCCTGTATTCATCATATTGCATGATCTTTTATACGTTAAACTAGCGAAATTATTTTTATCACTGGATTTGGATCTAAATCTCGACTAGATGTGTTGAAACATTCAAGTTCTAGATTATAACAATTCATTTTTTAGCTGGATGAAGGAAAACATTATAATCCCTATTTTCCCGATGGTGTCATCAGTATGCCACAGCAACTGTTCGATGGTGGTATTGAATACAAAGATGGTACACCAGCAACTGCCAGTCAGCAAGCTAAAGATATCTGCACATTTATGCGTTGGACAGCGGAGCCGTTTTATGAAAGAAAGAAGCGACTATTTCTAAAGGTAACTTAATTTCAGTAATGGTTATCAGGGCGACAAAGCAAATTTTAAAAACGGTACACGAATGATACACAGTACTGTGTTTCCGTAATGATTACTCAAATGGTTTATATAACTTTCTTTAAAACCCCGAAATTCAAGCAACATCAACATTATGACAGGACAGATCTCAGATAGAGATGATGAATATTTATTGTCATTGATATCAAAAAGAAAGTTAACCATTTTATGGTGTATCAGATGTTGTTTGCAGACTTCTGTATCGTTGATTAACTTTTCTTAATATGATTTTGTTACTCAATTTTTTTCCATGATGTTTGTCTATATAATGAGAGAAGTGAGAGAGAGAAATTCAAGTTCCCATTTATAAATGACAAATCCAATCACATTCGCATGTTTCCGCATTTGACGTAAAACATTTGCGCCTTAGAATGACATACAAATTGAGGGTAGCTATTTCCAAGCTGTGTAAGTTGCTTTAGAATTATACATTAATATTGCATGCAGAACATGTCCAATCGAAGCATTTTGTGGGGCACCAAATCAGTACGATCACAAACAATCATTTGAATGAATTTATCATCACGCGATTTTTTAAAATGATTTCAGGCATTATTGTTCTTGCCGCTGCTAACATTCGTGCTGGTATTTGGCAAACGACACGCTTGGACGTACATTAAGGGACGAAAGAGTGTGTGGAAAACAGTGAAAGGACGCGAAAGACCGAAAAGCAAAAGTTACTGACCAGTAATGAACTCATCGATGTCTAAAGTTCAGCAGTATAAATAGGAGTAAGGAATAAGACTTGCATTTCGAATTGTTATAAAAGTTAGGAACGACAACACGGCTTTCTGCAATGATTTTAATATTTTCAGCATAAACAGTATTCTAAATGACAAAACTGTTCCCTATGTTATTTCATGCAGTAGATTGTCATTTTCCCATTTAATATGTAACTCTCTATTTGGTATTTTATAAAAGATTCATTATTTTCTAGTTTCTCTTTAAACTTAAGAAAAAGGTTTTTTTTTTTTTTAATTTGCTGTAATCAGTTCTTTCTGCTTTTCTGGAGATATCTTGTAGCGAAACAGAAGTGAATTTTGTGGATTGCCAGTTCAAGTGATTCAACATAGGATATTTTCAAAGCTGGCTTCAGTCATATTCTTTTAGATCTGTTTCCACTATCCCTGATGCGAATTTTGAATATATTCTTGGTTGAGCTTTGGCAGGCGATAATATTTGCACGAATTTAAAATCTAGGATAACACTCATTAGGTGAAAGTAAAATAAAAGAACTATGCTATAATTATTTCGCTTTTCAGATTATCTTATTTATATGTATACATAATTATACTTCCATAATTGCTAAATCCGTATAATCGTTTCTTGTTGATTGACAGTTTTTCTGTGATTTTTCTGTCGCAGTTTTTCTGCTCACATGTCATGCACAATCCGAGTGCATAAGTTTCTGCCTTTCTCATTTTCGTTGCTACATATGCTGTTATTTTTAAGAACCTTATTTTTTATAATTCATAATGAGGGTAGTGCATTAGTATAAATGTGTAGAACATGTAGTTATTGCTAAATTTTTCGTTAAATTTTGTTATGCTCTTGAAAAAGACATTAATTTGATCTACTGTTTGCGATTTATACATTCAAGGGAAGCAGATATATTAAACCCGGGCAAAGTTCTTTTAATCGAATTTTAAAATCTTGAGAAATTGGAAGAATAGGAAGGGAGAAGCATTCATGTTGGTACTGTATGCTGGTCGGTATTACTATTTAATTGACTGGCTGTTTAGTTTATTCGTGTGAATTGTTTAACTTTACAATCGTAACAACCGAATAAGGGATAATAAATACCAAATTAGATATAGTAGTTGATTTTTTCAAGCACAGACTTCCATAATTTATGCTTTTTATTATTAATATATTAATATTAATTTACCTTTACTATGCAAGTAAATTTTAACACAGACTTTAAAAAGTTACATGCATTTGTGATAGCTAAAACTCACACATAAAAAGCAGTAATTGAGCATTTCAATCGTGAGGTGCATTGGAAAGTATCAATAGTTTAGACTATTAAGAGCGTTTTTTTCCACAGAATATATTTTGGCATTATAGCTTTTTATAACGAATAACATAGCGGTGAGAAGACATTTCAAATGCAAAATTCCATTGCAAAAAGTTAATTTGAAAGAATATGAAAGATTTCAATAGTATTATATGTTTTATTTCACCTATACAAATTGTGAATGTAGCCCTATGGAGTATACTAGCAATACAAATTTTTAATCTTTCAGCCATAAAGTTCCTGATTTTTTTGTAACATTTCTCTGATACAACTTCGAAACAATGTATGACTAGCTAGATATGCTTCTACGTGACCCATTCCTTTGATTACCTGCAATATTTTGTTAATATTTTGTGAAAGAATAAATGAGTGACCTTGTCACTGTCAAATTAGTTCTAGTCCTGAAAAAGTTTTTGAAAATTCCAAAGTAGATTGGGATGATTAGGCAACAATGATAATATTGTTAACCTTTATTTCAAAGAAATTTTTTAATTTCGGAGGACTGAATTTCTCGAAATTCAACAATCGGCGCTTCAACAGTAAGAGGTTGGCAAAGCATCCTACTTACCTCTACAGTTATTCCAGGCCAAACTTGTTGCATTGTAGGCACTCCAGCTCGGATAACGTAACCATCATTTTCAGCAATGATATTCTTTACAAGCCTGGTATCTTTTGGAGTGGGATAGTTGCACAGATTGGTGAATTCTTCCATCAACACATACATAAACTGTAACTGACGATGAGATGGAATAGGCTATCGATACGATAGTTGTCCTAGAAATAAAGGTTGTACAACTTTGTCGAATAAATTTAAGAAAAACAGCAGTAAAGAAAGGTACACATTTCGCAGCATTGAAAGGCGAATTGTCGTCCAATTTTTTCTCCATTTCATACGATTTGTCAAGCCAATCACATTCTGGTATTCGTCGAATTCCATCTTGAAATTGTTTAGACAATAGTTCCATTGTTAGCACATCCCAAGATATTGATTTCGACAATGTTCCCTAGGGAATTCAATCATTTTTAAAGGATAATCTTTTCGAAATTGAAAAATTTTAAATCCAACAATTGTTTGGAAAAACACTAAAAATTATATTACCTGTACGAAAACTGTTGAAGCTGTAGTCCATGAGAGACAAGGCACTAGTGCAATTGGTTCTGGACAGTTTGTACATGCCAGGCAAGCCATATGACCACCCATTGATACACCAGCCAAACCTACAGGCCAGTAACCTTGCTCTCTTGCCCATTTCAATAGGAAATTGCACTCCGCGACCAACGCACCACCCATAATAAATAGATCAGAAACGTTAATAAGGCTTGACCTGAAATACCATAAGCTAAGTTATTACTGTCATTTACATATTGATATAATTTACATATTATCATGAACGTATGTCACAAGTTAGAAACCGTAAGTCAGCAAATTTCTTCAATGAACAAAAAACAATGGACAAAGTCTCGATCCTAACATATGAATAATTTCTTTGATAAATACTATACCTGAATTGATCCCGTGGTTTTCTAGGCCCATAGAAAGGATTCTGTAGCAAAATTGAGCTTATGTTACTTTTCATCAAATCGTTTGCGAAGCCAAATTCTCTTCTAAACGAAATTGGAACGCTGTGAAATTGATGAAATTTTTATTAAATGCATGCATGTAATTATTTATAAATTTCTGAAAGGTTCTTGTTGATAATTCAACAAGAACCTTTCAGAAAGGATTAACGCTATTCCATCACTATACTGCTTAAGGAGGATTAAGGCTATTCCATCACTATACTACTTAAGGGGAATTAACGCTATTCCATCACTATACTACTTAAGGGGGATTAACGTTATTCCATCACTATACTACTTCTCGCTACTTATAATCAGTCTTCATAAATCACTTACTTATATGATTTTATGAGAAATCAGGAGCTAAATCAAACCTGAAATAGGTATGGTCTCCAGTGCCAGCAAGATGAATTACCAAGGCGTGCTTCACTTTCGAGAATTTCCCACGCCATGTAGCTTGCCCAATATTACCAGGTAATAGATCAGGAAAAATAAATGCTAACGGACTCAGGAAATAACCTTCTACATAGCGATTACCGTTTCTTGCAGCTTCCTATTCAAATTAAATTTTTAATTAAATCTCTAGGCTCCATGTTACGCAATATGCAGTGCTAACTGGCCTAATCCTTAACATAGCTTTAAAAGAGACTTCCTGGAACATGTTAAGTATAATTTTATATTTCGAGATATATACTAATATTTGTCTCAAAATGGAAAATCATGCTGAGTGCCATAAGCTATTATATATCGTAAACTGTCGTACTTAAAATTTGCGCGTAGTATGGAAAGGTAAAGTTTAAATAAAGTTTCAATTTAAAATTAGGTTTTCCGGAATTAAGATACTTCTTTGCTAATAACCATTGTTGGATTTGAACGCTCCACAATTTCCATGATATATGCTTTCGATATCACATCTCTGCGAAATTTGAGAGATCTGAAACTGTAGTATAATTTCAAATTCGTCTAGAATCGAATTTCAATTTCTACAGTCATGGAATCAAAGCATTTTTCAATAATAATTACTCATTGAGATTTCAGTACAGCGATAATGTGATTATGCATTAAAGAAAATCTTCCCAAACTTTGCTAAACAGGAATTATTCTTATAAATGCTTAAAATATTCTTGATTGAATTGTAGATGATTTATTTAGTCTAATATTAAGAGTAATAACTACAGATCCTAATGATGATTTTCAAAATAAAATTGATTTGGTGAGGGGGCTTCGAATCTCAGCTTGGTTATGTATTTCGATATAAATTTATTCATGGCACAAGAACAAACCGTCCCAATATTTCAGGCTTGCCCCACGAGTTGGTAAACATCTTGGATAGAAGAAGAATCCGACGTAAGGCTAAATCAATGGCACTGGTACCACCATCCATTGCTTCGCTTCGAATTGTTCTTGCTAGTGGTTCCAAGCAACGCTTGACACTCCTTAAACAGATAGTATGGTTTGGAGTTTTCTGAAATTAAAGGAAATTTTTAGAAGTGATAATTTGACGGATTTTCAAGGCAATATTTTTAAATTGTTGGAAAAGTGTTCTAGTTTTTTAAAATCATTTAGATCAATTTAATTTTAGGGAATAGAACCCATTGTACGAGTATCACATTACGACGAAAACCTAAGCAAAGATCTACCCGTCGATGAATTCGTACGAGAGACAGCACGTAACAAAGCAACGACAGTTGCAGAACTGATGGTTGCATCTTTTGTTAACTATTTAGATTTATAAATACTTTTAAAATTTCGAAAAGATTTTCTATTATTTTTCTGAAATCACACGTTTTGGAAACTATAATAGAAATTTGGAAGTTTTATTCTTACAGTTTCATAAATTAGACTTCAATATAAAAAAAGAATTATAAAACTTGTCCAGTTATTTGATCCTTTTCGTTAATGTTAAGAAACATTACTGATAAAAACTTGCTAAAAATCAATTAGTATTTTAAAGCTGAAATAAAATATTATAAACATTGCTAATTATACGAATCTGATATCTTAACTCTTGCTTACTTGAATTTCATATATCGATCCTAGAAAATATCGATTTTCAGGACGCTAAAGATTACGATATAATTATTGGTTGTGACACGGTAGTCCTATTTAACAATAATATCATCGGCAAGCCAACTGATGAACAGGATGCCCGAACCACTCTTCAAAGGTATTTTAAAATGCAGTTATTTTTTGCATTTCTCTTTATACAATTTATTTAGTTATTTCCGTGCATTTCCATATTTCTGCAGGAAATAAAAAATTTTTAGTAAATATTGGAGAAGACCTTCGGATTAATTAATTATGAAAAATAAATTCCATCCCAGAACTGCATGAATCATCATTAAAAGTTTTCTACAGATTCAATGGAAATGTGCATGAAGTTTACACTGGCGTTGCAATCATAGATAACAATCAGCAGTGTGAACAGTTCGTGGAGCGAACAACTGTCAAATTCTGTCAAATCCCGGAAACTATTATCGAAGAATATGTTGCTTCTGGCGAACCATTGTAAGTACTTCTTATAATAAACAAGATTCCGCGCATTATTCTCTTACTGACTCACTCCCTTTCCTTTCTTTCTACAAGATCTTCTACATATGCAATAGTAAAACAAATTTTAAAAGGAAATTCAATCCAATAAAAATCCTTGCTATAATAATCTTTGAATCGTGAGGTTGTTCAGTGGTCGAGCTGGTTCCTACGGAATTCAAGGTTGTGGAGGAATATTTGTCGAAAAGATTGATGGCTGTTATTATAATGTTGTTGGATTACCAATAAATCGATTGATGAGAGCTCTCTGGAAAAAGGTAGGTTTGAAATGATCAGGAATAATTGTCAAATTATCGGTTGATTTTGTACCACTAGAAATTCAAAAAAACATAGAGCCAGATTTCTGCAGAAAAAAGCATATAAAGAACAGGAATTAATGATCTTTTTGATTTTTTTGAATAATTTTTGGAATACTTATTATGAACTTTTCTTATTAAGAAAGGTAAGTGAAAAAAGAATGTATCTGAAGAAAGTATTGCTGTTAAAGTCTTACTTAAACATCCCTTGTAAAAAAAAGAACGGAGCCGATATTTTCGTACAAATTTAAAATAAACGAATATCGAATCAAATAAAAGTAAAATTCCACTTTGAATTGTTGACCGAAATGCACACAAAAGGCAGGTGGAAAAGTTTGGACATACCTACAGTGGGCATATTTCCATTACCAGCCTTTGTTTCGAAGCAAATACTATCACCTCTAGAAATTTTTCTCCACAACCAGTTTCACCTGTTCTAAAATGACCAAAATGTTTTTTTTTTTTTTTCAGCTCCTCTATTTTTGTATGTTGCAATGATATCATTCATTGTTATTCATTCTTTTCTTGCAATTATATTTATGGTTTTTTACACAATGTTTCATTTCAGAAAACATATTTACTTGAAAAGATATTTTAAATAAACGAAGCTTTCAACATCGTTTTCTTAAAATACTGACCTTAGTGAGAAATTGTAATATCAACAATGCATATTATTCCCGAAAGAAAGATATAAATAAGAACATTACTTCCTTTTCTCAATCTCTCAGAATTCCTCGAACATTTACTTTCCACAAAAAATCAACAAAGAAAATTAAGTTAAATCACGATGTGTTCGGTACAGCATACAGATTCTTTCCTTAACAACGCAAGTCTGTACATAATAAGAGATCATAACTGTGATCAAAAGCCATGAAAAAAAATGAATTTTTTTCTAAATGTTTCTAAAATCTCTCTTTAATAAATTTACTGGAACTAAAAAATTGTGTTTATCAATTACTTATTGATATAACTATTCTATATATAGTGAGATTAAGATGGGAAATAATCAGATATCTTAAACAGAGAAAATAAAGACATTTTTTTCTCTTGCTTCATTCACATTCTCAATCCAAAGAAAAATAGTGATGATTTTTAAAACTTAGAAGTTTACATGAAAATCAAAGAATTGCAATGGCTTATGTAAGATATCAAAGATGAGCATTTTACAACTGTGTGGATCTGTAAAAGGAGAAAGACCAAAAAATTAATTAATTTGATCAAAAATTCTTATTTTACTATCTTGCTTGTATGAATTGATTGGCAAAAGATGAAATTAAACTAGACGAGCTATGTACAAACAAGTAGACTAATAGCGAAAAGAGAAAGAACTGATAAAAGCTGAATTGTAAAAGAACATAAAACACAGTAATCGCAGAAATTCAAGAACTTTAATTACACTGATCACAACTGAATTACATGCATATATTAAAAAAATTAAGCTCTTTCAGAAAAACAGTGTTTTAAAAATTATCAAAAAGTGTGAGTTTTTTTTAAAATATTTGATTTCAAACATTTAAAAGCATATATTTCCTTCAAAATACAGACACGAAATAATTTGTCCTTAGAATCACATAACAAACGTGAAATTAGTCAGATATTTCAAGAAAAAATTGGACAGGTAATAATGATACATTAACAAATTTTTAAAGAAAAGAAACAAAAAGAACAAAGAATAAATAATTCAGAATATTCATCGATATATAGAGAATACAATAAGAGAATAAGGACCATAAATTCCAACGTTACAGAATAAATGCAATTCTAAACTGGTCTACCACTTCAAATTTTGAGAACCATGTTGCAAATTGTCATTTTGAAAACATCTTTAATAAAGTAACGTAATTCATGCTTTTAATATCTTAAATATCAGTAAGTGCTAGCATATCACTTTAATAAATAGTGTATCAGCTGCAGTGCCTAAGAAACTTCCAACTGACTATAATTTCAAATCAAGAAACTATGTCGAGTCTTGAGTAGGTATATGGAATTTTGAGTCTTCATAATCTACGGATGATGAGTGTAAGAACAATATTGATGGTCGCGAAAGTTGGGGTGATGCAACTTCCGGTACTGTTTCAAGCGAACCAATGACCGTAACTTTCTTGTTTGTTGCCGATTCATATGACGAAGAAGGTTCATGTGAGCCTAAACTCTTCCGCTTCATGCCACGTCTTTTTACAAGCAGTGGAGCTGCAGCAACTTCCATTAATTGGAATCCCTCACGGTTAGCATTCATAAATGCATTCATAGTTTCATTAAATGTTTCCTCTGAAAAATTCAATGCACAATTTGCAAATTTCACTTCAATGTGACTAATTTTTTAAAGAAAATTTCGTATTCCATCACTTATGTCCTTTTCGATTACACTTAACATTAATCATGAAAAAAAAAAGATCATAAATGAACCTGTCTGTGACTGAGCCTTTAACAGTTTCGTCGGTGTCTGAAGTGGTGTTTCATTTTGCGCAGCTGCACTTAACAACCATGGATGGCACTGCAATTCGTCCAAAGACAAACGTTTCATCGGATCCACAGTTAACAACACTTAAAAAATAAATCTGAGGTTCTCAGCAGTAATCAATACTTACCAGGAAAGAAGACAGACTTTTCATATTATGTTTCTACCCAAAGATGAGTAAATACCATAGCAATTTTACTGCGCATAAATAATCCACACGATTGCTTTGCAAGCAGAAAACAATGTCAGGTGATAAACTTGACTTTTACAACTTTGAAAATTATCAAAACTAACAAGTAATTAGAGTCTTTGCTTCTGCACTAATGCTTCGCCACTGAGATCCATCGAACGAGAATTCAGCATTTCGAATCCGGCTCATAATATCAACCGCTGATTCACATTTGCTACGTGCATGAAAAGGTACATTGCCACTCAGCATCGTGAACTAAATTTTTATTACTTTAAATGTATTGAAATATATTGTCATATGAAGAATAATAATATTCTACATTACTTCCAAAAGAATTCCATGTGAAAAATCCATAAAAACACTGCAAGGAATCTTAATTTCCTGGAACTGACTCATGCGAATATTGTTTAGTGATCATTAAAATAAATAAAAAAAACCTTTGCAGTATCTCATATGCTGAAATTTTTCATATTATGAGATAATAAAACAGACGTGCATAAAAAAAACTACAGAAAAATAATTCGATCTAGATAATATTTTTTTCTTGCAACCATTCGAAGAACTAGAAATAATTAGGCACTTAAATAAACAACAGATGAACAATCTAGTAATACCTTACCAAAATAACTCCAAGACTCCAAAGATCACACTGTTCATTATATTGTGGCAAATGGTCATCGCTCTCCAGGATTTCTGGTGCCGCATAATGCAAAGTGAAACATGGAGTCATTAAATTTTCCGTTGCCGATGGCAGAAGGCGAGCAAACCCAAAATCGACCAAGCGTAATTTCGCCTGTGGTTCATTACTTTCAAAAAGAATATTCTGAAAAAAAAATTTATAAACTAAAGAATTACCGGAATTTCACAAAGTTATATACAGTACTAAGCATTTTAATGAACCCAATCATGCGAAATCAATAAAAAATGGATAGAAAATATCAAGTATTCCTTTATTCCACAAAATTTTACTTTATCTCAATTACTCGATCGTTGAAAACGCATTCAAATTTGAATTGTAAGAAAAATACTATTTCGACAGAAATAATTTTAAGCATGTTCCCAACCCGTTTCTATACAAACACGCTTTGCCATTATTAAAGAGATGATACCTCTGGTTTCAAATCACGATGTATAACGTTTCTAAAATGAAGATATCCGACTGCCGATACCAGCTGCTTCATTATCTTACCAGCTTGAGCTTCTGTAAATGCTTCCATTTTTTTTATTCTAGTCAGCAACTCTCCGCCTACAAAAAGGAAATATAAATAAGAAAATATTATTCTACTGCCATAAAAGGAAACATTTATTCCGTAAGAAATAAGAATTACACAGTTATTATACAAATGTTAACTTGCTATTCAAAGTTGAATTGTAACGAAATTTTTTTTTTTGATTTTTGTTAGCTAGATTTGGCCTGACTCGGATCTTCTGCTTAAACCTCATATTTTCTAAGTGAAACATAAAGTGTGAATGAAGTAAATATTTTAAATTTTATTTTTTTTTTTTTAAATTTTGTTTAAATTTTTTTTTAAACACTAAAGCTAGATTAGAATATCTTATGCTCACAGCTGGCTTATCAGGAAGTTTTAAAATAATCTTGATGTAGATGTTAAGCAGTACTTTCAAATCAAAGTTCTCTTATTTGTATTCCTTTGAAAAAAGCAAAATTCATAAATATTACACAAAAATTTTAACTATACCTTCAAGTAGTTCCATTATCAAATAAATGTGTAAATTATCCGATTGGACATCTATTAGGCGAACAATGTTCGGATGTCCACTAACTAAGTTCAGGATGCTCACCTCTCGACTTGCATGAGCTTGAAAGCGCTGAGAAATTATCTTCACAGCAAATGGCATTCCATCAGATAGCCTTTCGCATTTCCTGGAATAAAAATTGAATCAGTTTTATTAGTGTGGTCATTTTTATCACATCTACTTGTCATTTCAAAATTCCAAATAATTTTTCCTCATAGAATGCAGAAAGCAATATAAAAATGTTTGAAAATTTTCTGTTTCCACCTGCAGATTGAAAAAGAACCCTTTCCGAGAAGGCCACTTTCTGAGCGATCCAACTTATATTTGGAGAAAAAAGGTGAAACCGAAACCAGCGCCCTAAAATCTTCCGCCAAACATTCTTCGCCAATTACGTTATTATTAGCGAACATTACTACTGGCGACACAAAGGAGTAGCCCTGCAACACTATCCTATAAGAGATCGTTGAAGAGTAAAAGTCGAACTGTTAATATTTCATGATTTATGACAATTTTTTTCCTAAGTACCGAGTTTCCACCAATTTATCCAAATTGATAAACTTTTATTAAAAAATCCATCCAAACAGAATAAAAATTGAATAAAATACCCGGAAAAGATTGCGCGTTTCAAATGGAGTATCAGCTGGTGAATAAACCGGCATTTGATTTGTAAACTCAGGAGCGAAATTCGTTACATCCATCTGCACTTTAAGTTTACAAATACATAAAATTTTTTGAAAAAAAAAAAAAAAAAAGAACATTATATAAGAATCCCAATATTACATAGACTCATGGCTGGCGTATAATAATAAAAAGTTTTCCCTCCATAAAATTGCGAATCTAAAGCCATGCTGCTATTACTCAACCATAATACCACATACCATGAAATCCAGAAAGAGAAGCTCACATCGTTTGAAATTTTCGGTACAATTGGTGGTACCAACTCACGCCGTTCACACTTATGCCAGTCAATGTCAGCAAGGAAAAGATGATTCTTAATTTCATCAACACCGTTTCTGCCCAAACGACGTTTTGCTGATTTTTCCAACAAACGATTAATGAAATCCAAAGCAAATTTATTAAAGTTTCGTGGGAATGGGACGGGTTTCGTCAAGATTCTTCTGAAAAGGAATGATAAAATCATTTATAATTTGAAAACATCCCATATATTTTCTGGGATCAAGTTTTGTATGAAGCAGGATTATCCAATGTTATTAAAAAACCTTACGTCGCAATATCTCTGCTCGTATTTGGATGTCCATCAACTGTGAAAGGTGAACATCCTGTCAATAATTCAAATGCAATGACACCTAAACTCCACCAATCCACTGTCTCATCATATCCTTCTGCCGTTCGTTCCACTACTTCCGGTGCCATATATTCTATAGTACCGCAGTACGAATTTGCTCTGTGTAACTAAAGCAAATTTCTGTCAATAGTACAATTAAAAATGCTCATCAAAATCGACTACCATTCGATCAGAAATAATTACTACTAAATGGTCTAATTTCATCACATTTCTGATTATTAAAAATTTTTATCATCCACAGTGAATCAAAGCAGAACAAAAAAAAATAAAAAAACTACAAAATTTTATTTTAGTGGCTTCTCAACATTTGTTTACCTCATTATCTGTCAGCTCCTTACTAAGCCCAAAATCGGTTAATTTGATATGCCCATTTTCATCCAACAGAACATTTTCCAGTTTCAAGTCCCGATATAGAATTTTTCGCTGAAAACAAAGCTAGCTTGGTTTGAGAAATTCATTCATTCTAAGCTCGAAGTTTACTTCCAGATAATATCAATTAAAGAACTGAAATAGATTAGAGAATATGAAAGTGAAAATCTAAAAAACTCTGCTAAACATTTGTAAATCATGAACTAAATTTCCAATAAATACGAGAAATCATCTTCACCTTGTGAATGCTATCAATGGCAACTACCAATTCTGCAATATAGAATTTTGCTGATTGTATATCAAATGATCCTTTATTACATAAATGCGTAAATAATTCGCCACCTTTGATAAATTCTGCAATACAAAGAAAGCAGAAAATTAGAGTCTGATATAAAATATAAGAGTGTATTTCCTTTTCCAAATTGCAAAGTTTTAATATATTGTACTACATACAATTTTGAGAGCATATATTACATCGTTATCAATACTTCTCCATTCTTCATAACTCTTCCAAGGATTTTGATTCTATAGTTGTCAAAATTAAATTTAAATATTACCCATAACAATATGCAGCTTAGAATCGGATTGAAATGCATAGATCATTTCAACCAAGAATGGCAATCCTTTAAGACGTTCCAGGACATGACGTTCAGATAGCGTATGTTGCAGCGTTTTTGCTTTTGTGATAACACGACTTTTACGCAACACTTTCATTGCATAGATTGCTCCATGATCACGCCCTCCAACTTTCCGTATCAAAAAAACTTTTCCATAAGCTATAAAAGAAACTCTAAGAATTTCAAAAAAGTTCTTAACAATAATAAATGTGAAATAAAACTTTACGCTGATTCTAACAAATTCTTTTTAGGTAAAATATAATAAGCAATAAAACTGATTAAATGTTATTATGAACGGAAAAAAAAGGAGCAAGAAATAATTTTTGCAGTTTTCTAGTAACTTTATCATTTAACACATAATTATATACTTTAAGATCTAAAAAAGTGGAAAACAAGGACTAGAAGTATTACTGGGAGATTCATAATCATAAATTAGCAACCAAAATTGGAAAATTCTTTGAAGTGTTTCAAACCTCCTTTCCCGAGGACCCGAATGAGAATGAAATTCTCCATACTCACTTTTTCCTCCACCAACAAATCACTTTCCACCGATCCAGACGTTGATGTTGACACAGAATTATGTGACATTTTCCTGAAAAAAATACGACAAAATCAGCATCTATTCTGTCACAGTTATACTTAAAATTTCAAATATATTAGAGACGGATTAATACGAAAATCTCAGTTCTGTTAAATCAGAAAGTATCCATGAATATTTCTGAATTTTGTGGAACAGCACCACAACGAACAGTTGAAGTGAAGGGAATATTTGTAATACTCATATTTTGATTTCCATGTTTTTTTTTTTTTTACATTAAAGCTATTTTGTAACTATGAATATTACTATTGTAAAGTTGATGGCACAATTCCATATAAATGATATTTTTTGGGAAAAAAAAAAGTTTAAAATAGTAAATTGCATCATATTTCATACTCAACAACCATTGGCATTTTTACATCCTGAAGAAACTGTAAATGCTATATAATTCATAGCAACAAGATCAAAAAATTGAAAAAACAAGAAAATGTATATAAAACAAAGAAAAAACCAACAAATGTGGAGAACAATGGATAACAAATGATAACCAGTGACAATGGATAATAAATGCTAAGTTATGACAAATTATTAATTTTCTTTTCCAAGCTTTACAATGCGTCACACTTTCAAACATATGTCAGTCAGGCTATGGAATTTCAAATTCATTTAAATAAGGCTTATCACAATGACTTTCATTGTCCTTCGCGCAAAATTATTTGACGCTAATATAATGTTTCCGCCATATTACAAAATCCTTCATAGAGAACTATCACTTTCAACTTTTGTTCACTTTTCAATCAGAATAAATGTGACTCTTTTGTAGTTCTGAATTCAATTTCCCTCATAAATTTATAGCAACACATTTAAATTCTCACAAATTTATAGCAGCATATTTGAATTCTCATATTTCTTCAACATTTCAGCAGTTATTTTGTTCCTTTACAAATCCTTCTAATATACTGCTATGACGACGAAGCTTAAACTTTCTTGCGTATTTAATTAGTTAAATCCTGTCAAACTATTACACAGTTATCTTTATTCAGTTAGCTTAATACTTTACCGAATCTTTTCACAATTTTCCACAGCTATCTGCATTGATAACAATTTTCAAATTATTATCTTATCCTTTATATATTTAATCATTTTCTAAAATAGAAAAAGATACCATTTTACTGTAAAACATCTGATGATGAATCATTCAGTCTCATTCAAAAATTCTTCCATCCTGCACAAACCAGGTTCTTCTTTTCGGGCCAAATGCTATCTTTAAATATTTTCCATACCATTCACATCATCCAATCAATCATCCTCGTCATTTCATTCACAAATTCAAACCGGTTTTGGTATTATCTTTTCAAAAAAAAAAAAAACTTTGGGCTACTTTGACTTCTTACAGAACAAGATTAGTGTAATGAAAACTTACAAAATTAGTATAATATAAAGAAAAAATACAAAATATAATGAAAGTTAGTAATTTTGATACGCTTTAAACGCTATGCTTAAAATCTCATTCCGGCCTGAGATTTTCGTAAATTCCCATACATAAGTGATTCGAAACTAATCATCATTATTGTACACACTATCGGCTATCTAAATCAGGCTGGATCCACTCACTACCTAAATCACCCATATCGTTGAGATAGATCATATCAGCAGCAATGACTTCCTGATGACTTATTTAAAGCCTGCTTAATATCATCAAAACGATACAGTGTTTTCAACCTACACCACAACGGAAGGAACAATAGAAGACAATTTTTGGAAATTATTTGGCATTATTATTGTGAGAGAAGCATATGACAAAAGTAACTTTTCAAATATTGATCTTTTCAGAAGTCTAAATAGAATAAAAGGAAAAAATTCTGTACTCGGAGTCTATAAAAAAAAATTTTGTACTTTGAGTCTATAAAAAAAAACTCTGTACTTAGAGTCTGTACTTACTTTTGTAAGTAGAACTCTGTACCTACTGTATATTTCATGTTACAGTACTCATTTTTAACTTTTCAGTATTATTTATTCAAATGGACAAAGGAAATGCTCAATTCTCGAGAAGAAAAGAACAGTATTTATGCATAATCTAAAGCTATCTTGATCGAATCATTCATTTACTGCATTTCTTATCTGAAAAAAGTTAAAAAATATGTGATAAGGATTTGATATTAAAAAACTAATATGATGGAGAGAACCATTACAACATCTTCTAGTGATATCTTTCAAATAAACAAAGTAACAAAGATTAAACAGAACAACAGGAATTTGAAATAAAACAGAACAACAGAAATTTTTTTTTTTTTAAAAAAACAAAGTACAGAAAAAAATTATTTTTATTAAACATTAAATGTAGTATAATGATGCGGATGTTAATCGTTTTGCCAACGAGATCTTTCACAGTGAATCGAGCAAGGAAGATTAGTTATAAGATAGATGATACGACGGAAGAAAATATTCTTATCAGAAGATAGAAGAAAACATTCTTATCAGAAGATGGAAGAAAACATTCTTATCAGAAGATGGAAGGAAACATTCTTATCCAATCTTATCTCATCTACAGACAGAAATGATTCTCTCATAGGAAAAATGTACTTTTTTAAAAATTTAAAAACAATATCCGTTACTTCTCAGATAAGTTTGTATAATCTAATATTTATTCTCTTATCAAATTAGTATAATGAGTGAATCGATGAAGTTTCATACTTCGTGATTGAAAAAAAAAACCTTTTACTGCGTACCGTACAATAATAAAGCTTCAATATGAAGTGACATTCGGATGAAACGGAATCTGAATCACTAATGAGATAGCTAAAGTTTGTACACTACAGTGATATTGCGAAATGCAATGATTTCAGGTCTTCTCTTGACTACTGAGTATGTATTTCAGGACTTTTCTCCACTACTGAACATGCATTTTAGGACTTTTCTTCATTACTGAGCATGTATTTCAGGTCTTTACGTGACTACTGATACAAAGAATACGACAACGGAAAACAGAAAAGAAAATAAATGGAAATGAAACGACCACTTGTCAGAGTATATTTAAAAAATTTTTTCTTCAAAAAATGACATTTCGAATGAATGAAAAAGGAAATAAAATGAGTTGCGAGCGACAATGAGAAGTGACTGACGTGAGCACTGAATTGAGTGTTACGAGAACTGGAGAGTATCAGTTTGTTCACACTGAAAACATCTCTCTACACAACACTCCTCTGTATAGCGTTTCCTTAGCTATCTATGGGCGGGACAAGCGCACGCAACAATACAACAAATGGGATGGAGAAGGGGCAACAAAAACAGGAATGTTTCACTAAAAATCAATAAGAAGCAAAGACCGTCTAATCTAAAAAAGCCTGAAGTAAACAAGACAAAAGAAGTCAGTAAAATAGGAAAATTCTGAAAAAGTTCTCCGGAATTTCTGGATCTACTGATCCATTTCAGTTCGTAATACTTGCAAAATGAAACAACTATTTCACTTGTTTCAATATATCAATATGAACAACAGATAGTTACAAATAAAATTTACACGGAAATCATAAATCGAT
The DNA here is from genome assembly GCA_029876185.1 of Mansonella ozzardi. Classification (NCBI taxonomy): domain Eukaryota; kingdom Metazoa; phylum Nematoda; class Chromadorea; order Rhabditida; family Onchocercidae; genus Mansonella; species Mansonella ozzardi. The sequence goes on along the minus strand of JARVGP010000625.1, from coordinate 12,236 downwards.
CCTGCTAGGAAACCAGAAAAAATCAAAGGAATAAAATTAACTCAACTATTACAAGAAAAAAAATCAAAAATCCAATCGAGATACTACAAAATTTAAATTGAATTCTTTTATACTGTACTGCTTTGCATCATTTAAATTCAATGGTTGGTAATTTCGTGAAATCTTTTGATCTAATGGAGTTACAAATAAGCGTTCAGCTAGCCACTTTTCCTTTCTTATAACAACATTTTAATTTCATCTCACATTTCCTTCTTATCGTGATCTATTTTTGAAATCAAGGAGTAGTATAATAGAAGAGAACTTACCGGAGTAAAATTTAGAAAAGCTAAGAAATTTAAAAATTTCAAGCTGAAATGAAGTAAAAATCATCTCAGAAAGCTGTGAAAACTCAAATTTTAGGAACTCAATCAATAAATCAGGAGAAATACGAATAAAAAGTACATACTGAGAATTAAAATCAAGGAGAAAAGATGAAAATGGTTAAATTATTTTTGGAAATTTCATTTCAGCCAACAACTACAACCATACGTATCTTACAATAAAAAATTCATAAACTGAAATACGCAATAAATTTAATTCTACGTGTCATTTTTTCAAATTCAAACTTAAATCAAATCCTATTCTTCTTACAGGACCAATGCAAAATTTGAATTCTTTGACCTTTTAAGAATAGTCCAAGCCGAAAAGGTAATACCACTGAAGTGTGACTAACAGTGACATCATCCATCCGCATTTATGGCAAGAAGAAACGCAGAACTGTCCATAAATTAAATTAATTTCATTTTTCTTTTCAATACATACTAATGAAGCATTTAATTAATTGATAAATCTAAACATTCGAAACAGTGCATGGATTGGACCAGGAATGCATATGGAAGAAGTTGAAAAACAATAGTGTTGAACTTTTAATAATGAATAGTGAGATTTTAGAACAAAATTTAGACGTTTGCTGCAAAAATTTGAAGAATATAACAGTGATCAAGCTTGAACAAACGTGAACGAACAATTTGGACAGAATAGATGACAGATTCAAGAACTGAATGAGCAGTCAATTAGAACAGTGAACTTCTGAAAGACCAGCCAGTATTTTTAGAAATTAATTAAAAACATGTGAAAAGTATACGGGCATTTTACTCATCGTTTTTTAAAAATTTCTGGGCTGAGAAAAGTACAATAAAACCATTTAATGAAGTTAGGAACATAGGAAAATCTCGGAATTTTCAGTGCTATTTGGGATGTAAGGCATGCGGAAATTCACAGATTTTTTTGGCATTTTCATAACAGGACATTTATTGGAAATATGACATAAAAATATTTGAATAAAAAACATATTTCTTCGCATTTTTGTAAAGATGATGTGGACTAGTTGTGCATATCATAGATCATCTTGCAGTGTGGTAGTGCACATTTTTACTAACAATGATACCCATATGAGTGTACGGAGGTTATTGACCTATTTATAGCCACTCTACCTTTCTTTCAAGAAATCCCGCGAAAACTACCTCCTCGATTAGCTAGATTCGTATCGTAAGTCAGCGAAAGTTTGGTTAAGAGAAAATCCGGGAAATTGCTCATTCGGAAGACCACGACCAGTTGTTGATTAAAATCTATCGGCAGAAAATGGGAATATCATCAGTATGATAATTTTTTATTAACTGGTGATATTTTAGAAACTGATTAATTATTAGAGAGAGTGTTGGTCAATCTTTGATGAACTGATAGCATATTTCAAACTGATAATTAGCATTGTGGACATCGCACTTCATGAAAACGAGAACAAATGACGTGAAAACGATGGCAGACATGCTTTTAGAATTCACGTAAATGGATCAGTCAGCATAAATTATTGCGCTTCCGTCTTGCGAATCTTGCATTTGTCTCATTTACCGCAATAACTCATTAGAATTACTTTCATCTTGATCTCTTTGTAATTTCACTTTGGCTGAACCGCCGAGTGTTCGAACCTACTATACATACTATAATGTAGAACTAACTTTAAGTTTATATTTGAATTTCGATTTCGATTAAGATTCGCGCTTGTTACCCATAGTATTTTAGATTCAACTTATCTATAGGAACTGGACTGCTGAAATAAGAATTAAATCATGAGAACCTATTACGTTTGTTCCGTAACATGTATATATATAGTTCGCGAAAAACATCAATTTTACTTGGAATCTCATGTATATGGTAAGCTTGTTTTTTTTTGATACAATCACCAGAAAAACTCTTGTACGCTGAAGTTGCTTTCGTATAAAGGTTAAAATTGAATAGAATAATTTTGCTTTAAAACCAAAAGTTTCCGAGTGATCTTTTTTCATTCATATTTCGGTGTTATGATTCATTTTGTTTTGTTTCGCATCAGAGTTGCCTAATATTATTTCAGTGATAATTCCTTGTTTAACTTTAATTTAAGCCTCTTTATTAATAACAGCTATAATTAGCATGCATTGCAATAATATTTTTTAATTCAAAAAGAAGAATATCATCTTTATTTTTCAAATGTATAGAATTCAACCAATTGTGGTGTTCTTTCAGATAACTCTGCATCGTTCTTATAAACCGTTATTGAGAACGTATTTTTCAGAGAGATTATATAAAATTAAGCCGCGGAAAAATGATTTCTAGCATCAGTGCTTTAAAAATCAAAATTTTCTATTTCCTATACCTTAGATATTTAGTGAATGTATATTTTTATGACTTACTTTCATGTAGTAACAAGAATTTCCATGCTTTGTTTTCTCCTTATAAGCTATATTCCCATATAAGGAACTAAAAAAGCAAAATTGGAAATATTTTTTCGATACCAATCTCGAATTCCTAATCGGAAAGTTTGATGCACTTTAGAAATTGCCGAGAAATTAGTTATTGATACTATTCCTTCCAGAAGACTTCGGACAATATGTATGCATTGCTTGGAGGAATCAAACAGTTTCGCAGAATTAAAAATTTTTTATTAACTCTTTCAGATATATCCAGGAGTTTCATTACTAAGATAATACCCGGAAATAGCTCCAGCAAGAAAGAGAGACAAATTAGATAATAAAGAGCTTGAAGATAACCAAGTGTATGGTGCATCAGTGATGCTACTACCATTCAGCTTGATTCCTAACATATCTCTCTAATTTCTTTTGTTTTTAGTTTAGTCCCATTGCTAATTTGAACATCCCGGTCATTCTCATTCTTTGTCATTTTCCAGTTCTACCAATTTCTCAAACTATTACATTACAGAAGTACGCGTAATAAGATCTCAAAAATAACCGTAGAAAGGGACAAAAATGTTCCGGAAATAATAATGCATTTAACAAGAAGCATGAAATGAGAATAAAAAAAAAGACGGAAAAGTTAAATACAACAAGGACAGCAAAAAACATTAAATAAAAACCCGGACTAATGGAGGAAAGAATTTAAAGAAAGGAAAAAAAAATCATTCCTTATTACGGCTTGTTTTTATCAATAGCCAAATACTAGAAGCAGTTGTTACTTACTCCACATTTTCCATTCGCTGGAACTGCGCACAAACCAGTGTTTCAGTCTGAAATAAGAAATTATGAAAAAAGATAAAATATTACAAGCTAAAGAATTTAACTAACAAAACAAGACGGTTAGAGATCATTTAGTATCGGAATGGGATTTAAACTACAATAAGATTAGAAATAAAATCAAAGTAGATGCGATTGCAGTGTAGAAGTGTTTTGTATGTAACTCTCTGCAAAACATGCCGTGCTTTTTTTTAATCGAATTTAGTAGTTGGCGCTTCCAGAACCGCACTTATCAAATAAAAATTATGTACCGTAAAAATTGTATTGCAGCGGAAATTAAAATTATATCTTGAACAGCAAATAAACTTCTGCAAGTAAAATACTACGTATAGCAAATCTTACCGGCAATTCCAGAAGCTGCAAATTCATACGACGACATCCATTAATTTTCAAATCCCATAAATTCTTCTGCACTTCTTTGCCTTCTTTTGACAGTTCATTGGTGAAAATGGTTAACAAAAATTTATTCGGCCTATAAAGACCTCTATACTCTATATAAAATTTCTGGAATGATCAATGACTTTTAAGCACCAGCATTTTAATAAGATAAAATTCAAATGAGAACCTTTTGTGAATGCATTATTCCACACCAGACAAATTCTGGAGCGATATTTGAACTAAAACATACCTGAAAATTTCCAGAACTTTCAGCATCTGCTCATTTAGATTCAAAGTATTCTGGTTTGTCTCGAAACTCACATACGAGAAATCTGGTTCCGGCGTTACATGAATCATAATATAATGATCCTGAAAAGTATTTATTTGGTCGAATATTGAGTAATTTTCAAACAAAATCCCGCATATATTTCAATCTCACACTTACTGAATGTGGAATCAATCCATTCAAGCTGTAACCGCATGGACTGAATAATTCCTCGTGAATAATGATATCAGGTGGAAGTATCGTGTTTATGGCAGACTTCTAAAAAAAATTCCATTTCATGTTTTCAATATTTCAATTATTAAGCCGAAACAAGAAGAAGAGGGACTAAAATAGTGAGTTGACATTTAGACAATGCTAATACCAAACAGAGTTAAAGACTCTCAAATTCTATGAAAAACTAAATTTAATAAACCATCAATAATAATACCATTCTACAATCTTTCCCATCTTTGCTCACACTGGGATTAAATACATTAAGAACATTTTCCGGCAGCCCATTCATAAGTATTTCAAGCGTATGTTCTGGAAATGGGAAAATAGCTTGTGGAGCAACCATTGTGTATAGAAACCAACAATCCTGTCTCTGAGGGCCAATACAATAAGCGGTACCTCCTAAAGTTACAAACGTAGAAATAAAAACCTTGAAAATTAATATTATCGAACACTTCCTCATCCCCAATAATAAAAGCAGAACAAAAAAATCAATTAGTTACATTGAAATTAAGATTAAATGGTGGACAATATTATAGTTATACCTGTGAAATGTTCTTCAAGATATTCAACTTCAGTCTTAAACGAAGAATGTGGATAGGGTTGTCTTTCAGGATGCATAAAATTTTTTCGTGAATAGAAAACGCTGATAATATTGTCCATGTTGCAGTATCTCTTAGCAAGGTTCAAAATACGTCCTACTATGTGAAGCAAACGCGTAGTACCACATGTCTTCAAAATGATACGGAAATCCGAAATAAACATACTGCTTTCGCTATAAATTAAACTCATTCTAATACAACATTCCTTCAGGCTTGACAGCATTACCTATTCACAAAATTTTATTGATAAGCAATAATGCCTGATGGATGAAAATAAATTCTCTTTTAATTCTTTAAAAGCTTCACATAGCAAATGGGATAATCAGAAATTTTGAATCATAAAACTCAATAAACAAGTTATTTAAAAAAATAAGCATCTTCTACGGAATGAACTAGCTCTGTCAACATTTTACGTTAATGCAGAACACGAATTTCAGAAATTTTTTGTACAATCTGTTACCTCAAAACATAACTATCCATGCAATCATTGCTTTTAGAATGCAAAATGTGGCAGTGTGCGATATCCAGCATAGCAACCAATTCCGAATATGGTATGTTTCTCAAGGATATAGTTCCACTCTGATTTTTGTCAAACCATATTTCTAGTAATTTTTCAACGCCTGTAAGAGATGACTAAATTTCAAGTTATATAGGAAATAATAATGATTATTATTACTTTGAAATTTATATCAGTGCATCAAAATTCTATGGTAAACAGAAAAAGATTTTAGATTTCTGAAGAAAAATAGCTGAGAATAAGAGAAATGACTTTAGAATTTTGGACTTTATACGACAACAATAACTTTAAAGTTACTGCTGTAAATTTCCGGATTGGATTTGCCGGCTCACAACAGCTTTTGAATCTTCATTGTCATGATTTTTTAAGAAAAAACTGGGACCTTCAAAAAAATAATCTTCAATAGCAACGGACATATCCACAGCAAAAGTGCATTCATCAAGAGAACCATCAGATAGAGTGGAAGTTGACATACTAAAACAAACACCTCATTAATATTTTAAACTTGGGGAACATAATTTATATTTCATATCTGTCTTCATTTGTAACAACCAAATATTCCTATGAATTAGATGCAATTAACTGAATGTGATCATCATATATGTATTATATAAAGCTAACTTTGCTCAGTATGAACTCGAATTATATATCTTTATCCACAGACAATACTGAAGAATCCAAATTTCAGCAAAATTCATTAAAAAATCTAAATCTCAGCAAAATTCATTACTGAAGATGCATAATCAAGCTACGAAAAAATTACGAGAAATTTGAAAAGGCCAAACTAACCTCTAAAAATGGCAGGCACGAAATGAAAGATAATAAGAATAACAGAATTGAGACCCGCTAGGGAGGTCGGCGATGGTGACAAATTATGGTGGTTTTACACGAATTATTCATAAAACAATTCCGAAAAAAGCCAGCTGAATTAAATCATCTGTACCAGAATAATCGAGATTATATTGCAACAAACGAGATCATATTAAATTGCTCAAATCTTTTCAGTTTTCAACTTATTCGTCCACACTTTCACTATGTAACATAAAAAAAATCGAAAATGTAATTTACTCTACATTCACAAACTACATTTACTCGACAAAATTAAACATTAAAGAGCATCCAACAGACTTTATACCAGTCATCCAATTCAGAAATTACGACTGCAACTGCGCAAGAACACAGTCCAAACAGAACAGCAGATCAACAGATCACTTCTGTTTTGTGAAATTTCTGAAGATGAATTCATCTCTTGAGAGTAAAGAAATATTCAACACTGAATTTTTTTTGTGATCTAGCAAAACCTGATAAAGCAAAATTTTTGACTGTATCAACAATGACTAATTAAATTCAACACTGCAGACAGAACTGTTTAAATCTTTTGAATAATACTGATTCGTTCATAATTTCACTCTAAAATATAGAAAAATCAAAAATATTTTCCTATAAAAAGCTACAATTTTTTGGGTTTAAAATTTATATATTGATGTAATTAGTTAAGAAAAAATCATTGTGAATAACTTTTGGAAATAAATTTTTTAATTCGAAGATTGTTTGCATAAAGTTGCTGTGAATTTTGGGATCATGAGATCATTCTTCCCTTTATAAATAACCTTCACAAAAATTGCTCTACACTATCTTCAATTATGTAATGATCCTTCAAATTACGGAAGTAATTCTCACCTCCGTTACTATTCAAATCATTCCTTCTTACAATGTAATTGCATTAAATTTAGTTTTTTGAAAATACGTAACTGTAAAATAAAATTGAAGCAGATAAATGGAAGAGACATTTTAATAAGCTTTAATAAGCTTCGATAACTTGAGAGCTCTTCGTTAATATGGTACAGTATAATAAAAAATGAGGTAAACTTAAGCATAGATTCCATACAGGGAAAAAAATCCATTCCCTTCATTATTTTCCCATGAATCTTCAGTAAAATATTCGATAATGTGAGCCCCGTGCACTTACTATCTCAGTGTTAAGCATTAAACAGCCTATAATTAGTTTGTTTAATGTCTGTCCTTAGAAAAATTCAATTTATTCACCAAAAAGCTTCACAGATATTTTCATGAGTCTAAAACAAACAAAAACAGACTCAAAATTAGAACTTTAAATTCCCAGAGATTTACAATTTTGTGAAGTGCATCAAAAGTTAAGTTTTTACAAAACTTTTCTAAAAACTTTCCCTACTGTCAAATCACACTGAATAATCATTCTCACTGCAATATAAAATTATGCAATTATGTTTCCTGATAAACTCTACAGACGATGGCTCAATTTATTTCTGAACTTACTAACAAATTTTATTGAAATTCGAATTCTTAAATGAAGAATTCTTTCCAATTTTTTCCCGATAAACTCCAAGGAAGTAACTAGTGTCCGTTGCATCGTTTTTTATATGCCACGAACACTGATTCGTTCTCGCACGCACGCATTAATTAGGTGCACGTTGCATCGCTTTCTGTATGCCACGAACACTGATTCGTCCTCGCACGCACATACTAATAGGTGCACGTTGCATCGCTTTCTGTATGTCACGAACACTGATTCGTCCTTGCACGCACACACTAATTAGGTGCACGTTGCATCGCTTTCTGTATGTCACGAACATTGATTCGTCTCGCACGCACACACTAACTAGGGCACGCTGCATCGCTTTCTGTATGTCACGAACATTGATTCGTCTCACACGCACACACTAACTAGGGTACGTTGCATCGCTTTCTGTATGTCACGAATACTGATTCGTTCCTACGTACACTATTCGAGTGGAATTCTTCCGATATTTATATCTTAAAACGATGATGGCGAATCGTTAAAATATCTGAAATACAACTGTAAAAATCTCTCCCACAAAAAAAAAAACGAAAGTTACCGAAAATTGGAGTATATTTCGTGACGCCGCGAAAATGCTTTATGTGGATGCTAGAAAGACGGAGTATAGGGAATAAAAATCACCGATGAACTTTGATACTCTTCAACTATGATCTTCAATCACGACAGTGAAATCGTCTAAAGAGTTGAGGGCATTCTGTGGCTAATTAAACATCTGGGCATACATCGAGGTTACTGCTGGACATATAAGGACTTTAAAAGTTACGAGTTAGACGTGTCGATTCCACACTCTCGTGCATACGTCAAAAAACAAAACTGTCAGTGAGTATGTATTTTGAGACAGTACAGTATATAAAGGCGAAGGAATTGGAAAAATTTATTTTTCACAACTTACGGATAAAAAAAAAAATATATTTCTCAGAAATGGTTCGCATATTAGCATGTTAAGCTTCTTTGGTATGATTCATTTCGGTGGAAAATATTTCCAATGCGCAAGTCTTATAATAATTAACAATCAATCATTCCATTTCCGCTACTAATGTATCTAAGCTTTTTTGCAATTAGCAACATGCTCTTTTTTACAGTAATAAAAAACAAGGACTGTAAATATAAAATGTACTGCAGTTTGCTAATTAACTAAGAAGGTGCTATCGTACAATCTGACAAATATAATGACAAAATGACAAAAAATCTACAACCATCTAAGAAAGCAAGAACTGTGACGTAAGTAAACTCTCCATAAAATAGATCAGAATGTGAAGTTGGTCAATAAATACAAATCTGGGAACTTTTTCATTAGTGGGATGTGATATTGTATTAATGTGTGCTTTCCGAAATGCGAAATTCAAATTTGAAATTTGTTGTAGCTAGAGCAAGTTTGCGCACTTGAAGTCTACACTTTTTTGACCTCTGATAGAAAGATATGTTAGAATGCAAATTCGAATAATCAATGACTATGGGCTAATCAAAATGAAAGGAAATCTATTCATGGAGCTCTCATTTCTTACCTCTTGTATTTCAGGTTTACCTTTTCTAAAATAATTTGCCTATAATTCAAATAATTTGTCTTTTCAAAATAATGATATAAAAAAACTAGCTTCCGACCAATTTATATATTAATACTGTAACCTTCAGCAATAAGCTTTTGCTAATATTTCTGATATCATAATATCTCAAAGTCGTGATAATATGTTTATCCCTCCTGAAACAGTCTGAATTCTTGATTGCTTCTCTCAGTACTCAAATCAGCTATAATGTCTTTCTAGTTGTTGTAACGATACTGCACAAATTTGTGTAGACAAAAATAAGGACAGTCAAAAATTGATATGAAGAAGCAGGCAAAATTAAAGAATACACACTCCATATCAACATGAGAAAATTCCAATTTATATACATACCGATTGCAAACAGCGGGATACTGAGTGAAAGCGAAGAACAATGGAAATTCTGCAACAATGGAGAACAGATAAGAAGCAAAGTACAGTGACTTTTTTTAGTCCAAGTATGGTGGTGGCCTGCCGAAGAATATTGTAGTAATACAAACAAAGAGACTGTAATCTACGTATACAATTATTTGAAAAACTATAAGTTATCCCTTCCTTTATTCCTGCAATAACTTTTTATGAAAGTTGCAAACCATTCAGTCAGTAAAAGCAGAAAATTTTGTCGACAAAAGTAAAGAAATGAAAACAAGTTGTTCGCATTTATCGAGGTCATCCATCAAAGTCGGCATTAGTTCCTACAGCATTAACCTTGATCGATACCAACATGCTTATATGAATTGAAATCAAGAATTTTCATCCTAGTAATATTTGTCATATAGAAATTGCAATACTTTTCTTTAACTCTTTTGCATTTAAAAATAAAATAACCCTATTCCATCCTTTTGAAACAGAGTACAGAATTAGAAACTAGTCGATAATCTCTTTTTATATATTGCATACTTGCTTTGTTTGTTAAGAGTACTTGAAATATTTTTTTATTGCTGATTTTGTTGCACTGTTTTCACAAATTTTGATTCAGCGTTTTCCATATGAACCGGCACTTTAATCAGTTAATTCAAGTTTTACAGAAATGCAAGAATGTGCAATTTTGACATTAGTATCAGTACGAAACAATTGATTAATATAATCGTAACCGTCATATCAGTAAAAGGTTTTCCATAACGTACAGGCCTGAAATGAGTACTTTCAAAAATAAGATATTCTGAAGATTTGAAAATACATAACTGAAAACATTTTTTGACAAAATTAAGATCATCTTTACTTTTATCCGGGCTACGGATCGTGATTGTTTTGGTATGAATATGCATAGCTACAAAACATACGACACATAGAAATTTCAAATCTTTCGAGAATCCTGAGAATTTCTTGATTTCTAATGTTGTATTAGACATCCTTACATCATCTGAGAATTTTTGCAGATAATATTTCCAGATGGATAATTTCACTTATAACAGATAAAAGTTTCCTAATCATTTCGTTGCAACTGATTAATTACTTACCAGATTATGACCTAAATTAGTAAAACTATTTGGCCTAGTTGGCTGTCCTGTTCCGTCAACTTCGTCCATTGCTGAATGTGTTTTTGATCGTCGTTCGCTTTTGCAACGCTTCCTAAAACTTTTTAAAATTACGATCCTTAAGCAATAATATAGTAAAAGCCAAATTCTAGTAAGTAAAAAATTTGAAGCAAATACCAGCTCATAGACATCACGGGCTGAATAAAATTACATTTTCACTCCGTATTTTTGATAAATCGTAATTTTGTTTCTGACATGATGGCTCAACGGCACACTTTTTTTGAATATTACGAATATTGAACTAACCTTGCCTGATTTGCTTTCTCCATGATGGACTGATCGAGAAAATGCGCGACGTCAGTAGCCAGCCACGACTGTCGCCTAGTTTCCAGTAATGATGACGGCTGTTGTTCATCTGATACATCACTGGTATTACCTTGAAAGAAATGTTTTGAAGTAAACTGAGATTCTATGGAATTAGGTAAGCAGCATATACACTGATAGACAGTTGTACCGTCACGTACAAACAGATGCATATTATTACTTAGTGCTAAAATATAGATTTATGAACTTACTTTTTGTAAATAACTTTTGTTACCAAAATTGCAAAAATATGTTCGAATGTGCAAGTCTTACAGTTTTATTCGAAAATTGCATCTGAAGAAATTTGAAACGAGTGCTGAACAGAAATTTAGAAACTTTTCAGTTACCTAACTTCAGAGAGAGATTTGATTCCAGAGAACTTTTGCTACTCATTTTAGAACTAGTATGACCTCGATCCTCCAAACGACCATCCGCAGACAGAAACGATATCTTTCTGAAAGTTTTTTTAAAGTATTTGGAATTTTTTAATTCAGAAAACTTTCAACTTCCTTCATGTTTAAGTTTGCATCCTGTCATTAAATTGTGCACTTTCACTAAGCAATTGACAATATCTTTTTGGGCATTTCTTTAGTATTTTAATATCAGTGTTCACTGCCGTTACTTAGACCATTAAGACCGATTTAACACTACAGGCTTCTCTCGAAAAACTTTGATAACAATTATAAATCCTGATATGATATAAGTGAAAGAAAGAGTAAATCACCTTGAATCGTGTCCATAACCAGAACATGTAGTTCTTGCAGAAGTAATCATGACGAGCGGTAAATGACTGCTGCTCATACTTACCCGTCGACTGCTCATTCGTCTGTAAAGAGCTTGTATTTTAAGGTTCACATAATTAAAATTAAATTTGTTGCTTAAAACCTGAAAACAAGGATAAGGGAGAGAATTGCTGTATTTATAAGACGAAAAAAAAAAAAAAAAAAAAAAAAAAAAAAAAAAAAAAAAAAAAAAAAAAAA
>JARVGP010000624.1:0-36181 GCA_029876185.1 Mansonella ozzardi | reverse complement strand
TTTTTTTTTTTTTTTTTTTTTTTTTTTTTTTTTTTTTTTTTTTTTTTTATCATTTCTTTTAAAGACATTAAAAAAAAACAATACAAGTACTGTAGATCGCACTATACTGATAATTTTACAACACTTATATTACGTCAGCTATGGTCATTGATTTTCGAATTTCATTAATAGCATTTTAATAATTGTGAATAAATATCAATGATGTGACAAAAAATTGTCCTTTTTCTTTCACATGAAAAAATTTCTATACTTTTACTTTTTTTTACATGAAATATTTAAATAAGCCATAATACGATAACATTATATATTTGATTGTATCGTAAAATAAACTGAAGTTAAGTAAAAGTTATTAAGCGAAAGCTTATCAGTAACAATGTCCAGCAAAAGCAATAAGTATGAGAATGCACTGCAATAAATTTGTATGCAAACAAAAAAACATTTATCAAAATGATTTTTGTTTTAAAATCATAAATCTTGAAAAATTAAAATAAAAAAAAAGCAATAAAGTGCTATATATTCTACATTGTAATTCAAGCAAAATCTGCTGTATGGTCTGCATGCAATCTTCTAAGCAAATCTGCAGTATATAATCTGCATGCAATTCAAGCAAATATTGTAGGAGGCTGATAGTAGTAAAATAACCCGGGAAATAGTACATTTGTCAAAGAACATATGCACGAAAATTTTTTTGATATAAAGTTTATGAAATGATCAATGCTTCTCAAAATTATCTGCAATGATCATTCAGGTAAAAATTAGCGAATATCTCTCATTAATCAGAAATAAGTAGTATATATGTTATTAGTTTACAATGACTGCGATTCAAACATTAGTATAAAACATTACCTACAGAATCTTTTTCATTATTGCTGAATACTTATTGCTTAATATTTGTTACTTGTTTCTCTCTCTCTCCCTCTATATATATATATATCTTTCTTCAAAACTTCGTAATCTTGCCTATCAATTTCGCTGCTGACCAACAACCGATCAAAATTTTGGACAGCACATTACATAGATTTGAGTAGCGGCTGCAAAAATGAATGAACTGATTCAGGTGATAAGATAAATAAGCTGCTCAGTTGTGTACATAACAAATGACGATTTTCTACTATCATGATGCTTTTAATATCGGATATTCATTCCAATTAGAAAATGATATATTTGCAAAAATTTGAAATAAAATTTTAATAAAAGTGAAAAAAGATGCGATTAAGCATTTGAGTTACTAATTAACAAGATAAATCATTTCTAATCGATAATTTTTTTTCTAATTTCTAATTTTTCTAATCAATTTCTAATTTCTAGCTAATTTGTAATTAATATTAATTACTACAATTGAACAGTTGAGAAATTAATTTGACGAGAGAAATATGAATGAATTTTTTAGTAGAATTTTTTCAAAAAGTTAAAAAAAATCTAATACCTACTTCTTACTGATACTAATATGCATGTATATTTATAATAATCGATATGATGGTTAACATTCAAAAATTTGTAATTGATAACTTTCAGAAAAAAATTAAAAAAAAATATGAAATAAAATTTTCAAGTTTTTATCACTTTATGAACTAAGCAAAAGAGATAATAAATAAAATTCTCAGCATAATCATTATATATTTGATAATGATTCGCAACATAATCATCATGCATTTTGAATTTGTTTTCTCCTTAGTTTATTAATTTCTTTACTTTTTTTCATTTCAAAAATTCGAAATTCGATAAATCTTAGGAGAAAACTTTCAAAAATAATTTCTATATGCAAATAGTAATCCAAACAAATTGTATGCGCATATTTAAAACGAGCTAATTTCATAAGCGAAGGTTATACCCTAGCCTTTGACCCCTTTGATTTCATAACATTGCTCTGTGCTAATTTTCAGAATGCAAAATGATTAAGAGAATTCAGCAGTGATGAGTGAAATTACGCGAATGGAATAATTATTTCGATGAAATAATGACAACAGAAATGTTTGTGGATGAGAAATATTGTAAGAATTAACATAAGATTGAAATAATAGAGAAAAATGCAAATTGAAAATGTAATAAAATCTATTTTAAAAAATTTATGCAAAATATTTGTTGATTATTTAAAATTTAAATTTCACCGAAAAAAAGTGCTTTGCGGCATGCTGCCATAAAAGGATAAATTACGGTAACAAAAAAAGAAGAATTACTCGATCTGGCTTTTCGTTGGTAGTTATTGATTAAATTTGAAATATTTCTAATCAGATCATCAGTTTACAATGATCACGATTCAAACATATATCATAAAAAACACATATTTCTGGATCATTCATAAACAAACACTTCATACATGTAAACACAGTATTCTCAAGCTATGAGATCAATTTTGAGCATTATGCATAATTTTTAAAAGCATAACTGAAAAAAAAAATATTGTAAAATATATCTTTAAAAAACTTAACTGAAAAAAGAATTGTTCAAAATAGATGCAAGTTTTATCGATCATAAAATCTTTTTTCCATCATTTTATTCTACGATTTACATGCATGCACTTAATGAATTCAGAAAGTTGAAAATTGCATTGAAATAAATTGGAAAGTTGAAAAATAATAATCTGAAGTAAAGAGATCGATGGAAAAGTTTTAGTGTTGAAATTTAATCATTCTGGTTCAAATATCTCCTTGATTGTTGTTATATGAGAAATTGAAGAGTTGAGAAGTTGCGATACAATGACTCTCATCTGGTCATTAACATTTTCCGTTATCGATATCATCACTCTTACAGCTACAGCAAAAATGAAAACATCGTATGGTCATCATTAAATAACTCATGCGTGTGTGTATGTGTTTATGTGTGGGTATGTATGTATGTGTATGTAGGCTACAGCAAAAATAAAAACAGAAATTTTAATTTGATGACTATCATCATATGGTCATTATCAAATAACTCATGTATCTGTGTGGTTTGTATATTTTATGCATTTGTATGTGGGTATGTATGTATGTGTATTTGGTCACATCTCTTATAGTTCAAATAGGAATAGCACCGCCAACATCTATTAAATTCATTTATGAATCTTCTCGTTAGTTGACAAAGATATATGCATGTATGTGTATGTGTATGTATGTGTGTGTCCCAATATTCGTTCTCAATTAGACGAAAGAAAGAAACAGAAGGGACAATGAACTTCGAATGACCGTTTATTTGAATTCTTATACTTCGTTATTTTTAACTCTCGACATAATCAATACTAAAAAAAAAGTCGCCTATCTTCTTAGCATTATGGAAAGAAGAGAAAAAAAAGCCATCCTGAAAAGTATGGATTAATTTGAATGGAAAAGAACACAAATAAAAGTTGAAATAAATAATTCAACAACAACAACACTAATGTTGCCGTCCTTGAAAGATTATGCCCAGGATATGAAGAAGTAGTTCAATTAAATTGGTATTATTAATTAATTATCACTGTATTCAAAATGAGCGCATTATATTGCACCATTAGGTGTAATACACCAAAATAATTTTCAAAAAAGTGAAAAGCAGTCTCGAGAAAAAAACAACCAATTATACAGAATATGAGATAAAAAGAAATTTTAAATAGAAAATATGAAATGAAAAAGGAATTTTAACATTTGCAAAATGATATTGTTGGTTCCAGATAATTGATGATACAAATTATGTATTAATATAGAATTAAATAGAATTTTTTTAGAAGGAATTTTTTTTCTTTTTTCGGCAAAATTTTTGACTGACTTTTTTTGATCATAAACTTCACACTAGCTTCATTTGATTTAAAAAATTTTATACATTTATTAATTCAATAATTTCATAAACTCTAAAATCGCATCATTTTTCAATCATGATTTCATTTCAGTGTTTACTTGTAAAATTACTTTTGTAAAACTGTAATCGATATTTGTACTAGTTATTAATACTTGTTAACATAGTTGAATTATTTAAGTTCAATCATTTAACATTAATTTTTTAGGATATATCTAAGCAGAAAAAAATAGAAAATGATTTTAAATTCCCGTTTGAAAAAATTAGTGAAACTATTAAATTTACATACATTCTTGACAAATTATTTAAATTTAAAAAAAATGATTTTAAATTCTCGTATGAAAAAATTATTGAAATTGATAAATTTATATACATTCTTAATAAATTAATTGAATTTTAAAAAGTCGAATTTTTTCTACTTGTAATTAATCAATAAATAAAAAATATAACAAAAGGTTAAATATAGCAAAATATTAAAAGGTTAATCGAAGTTTTATTATTTTTCTTTCTTTCTTTTGGTAAATAAGAAAATTCATTAGCTAAATAGATATTCAAATCATTTAGCAAATTCATCACTTTGCAATAAGATTTTATCAATTTTTGCAGCGAGGAAGAAATGATGATTGAAACTAACAAATCCATGAATAAATTTAAAAAAAAAAAAACTTCAGTTTCAATCATTTTTCAAATTCTGCAATTTCAACATATCGGTGATATTAATCTTCGGGAAAGTTTCACATTTTTTTTTTATCAATTTATTTCATTTAAAAGCTTACTCAATGTAGAAAAAAACAGAATGACAGAAAATAATTTGATAGGGAGAGGAAAAAAATCGTTAAAATAATAACTGCATATATAAAATAATTATAATCAAGCTTGTTTATTTCAATTTGAGAAAAAAAAGTTAAAATTAATTTGAAAAATATTTTTGAAGTAATGAAAGAAGTTAATCAATAAAAATTAAAAAAAAAAAAATTAAAAATACATAATTTAAAAATAAGCAAAAATTGTTTATTAGACTCTTCATACATTTATTTAAAGCTTAAAAATGAAAAATATCGTGATTTTGAAAAGAAATAAAAAGAAAAAAAATTTACTGGTAAAAATAGACACGACAATGATGAGAGAATTATTCTCAGAAAATTGAGTTGACAAGAAGAGGAAGAGATAAAATTTTAAAACCATCTTTTTAATTTTTTTCTTTTCTCTTTTTTTCTTTTCTTTTTTTCTTTTTTATTTTCTTATTTTCTTTACCATATTATTGATACGGTATAGCAGTTTTTTTTACACATATAAAAACGCGACAGCAAAAACGGAAGCGAAACGAAAATTTTAATTTGGTCCGGTTTTAGCATCCTTGGTCTGCACTTTTATTTAAAACCTGTGAAAAAAAAACGGTGGAAATGATCTTTTCTTCTTTTTTTTTCTTTTTTTTTAAAATTTGGCAACCTTTGATTGATTAGACAAAAAAGAACAAAAAAATTTTCAAAATTCAATCAATAATCAATTCTTTACAAAGATTACTTCATTGGCTGAGAAAAAAAAACCGAATGTTCCAATGATATTAATAATTCAATTAAATTTGAATAATTCAAGAAAAACAGAAAAGTTCAATTAACTATTTGTTTTTTTTTTTTTTTTTGCTTTGTAATAATTATAAAATTACTAATTTATTTGAAATTCTGCACGCATTTAATTAATTATCATTTAATTTTTCAAAACAAAATTCTTTCGTCTTTTTTTTTGATTTATTACAACTATCCCATTTGATTTTATTTCAAACATTTAATAAAGTTGAAAGTTATTGATTTTTTTACTAAATATTTTTTATTTTTTTTATAAAATAGAATAAATTTTATTGGAAATAGAGAAAATTGAGAAAAATTATTTTGAAAATTGATACTTTTGAAATGAAAATCAAATTTTGACAATTCGCTGTCATAAATCGTCAACGAGCATCAAAATGTCTTTTGTCATTATTTGTACGATGATAACAGATAAATATACTATTGAAAATTATCAGCTGATAACAGATAAATATACACACACAGATTACTACAGGTACTTTTAGTGCAAAAGGCAGCAAATGTATGCCACATACATGTGATGCATAAATGGTTCCATACTAAACATATGCAAATAAGTAATGCAATCTATTTTTAATTTAAAAAAAAAAAAAACAATTTCAAGTGTTTGTTCTTTTTTTTCAACAATCTTGTGACAAATTTCATTTCAAGCCTGAAAATCATATTTAAATTCCATTTCCATCAAATTTAATTTGTTCACTACTTGCGATGAAAATGTTTTCATTAACTGGAGTTTAATAAAAAAAAAAGACCAAATTGCAGTATTTGAAAAATAGAGGAAGTGATGAAAGTGTTCCTCATCATTAATCGTTTTTTCTTTTTTCAATAAATTTTATTTTTAGAATTCTCGAAAATAATGAATGATTTCTAAAGTATTTCTAATCTAATTATTTCCAGTTAACTTACCTGGATAATTCATGTTGCATCTGCATTATAATTATTATTAAATCATTTCAAATGATGTGAAATAAATGTTTTATATACGTGTATGTGTGTGTGTTGTGCGAGTCCATACGTGTTTATGTGTATTATAAGTTTTATTAATAAAAATAAAGTAGAAAAGAAAATGAATGACCGAATTACATACACACACACACTGTTCTTAATCAAACTAATAGATTATTCTTAACAGCTCTTGCCAGCAAAATTTTTTTTTTGACCGAAAAGTTTTTTGTTTAGCTTATTTTTTTGCATCATATGCAAATCTTTTCAGCAAATCTAGAATGAAAATAGTTTTTTAGTTTTGGGCCTAGAAAATGAGTTTATTGACCGGGCCAGTAGTATTACATTGGACTAGAAAATGTTGGCAAATTCCCTTCATAGCTTTCATTTCCTGTCATTTTCTTTCTATTCCTGGCTTTTTTAGCTTTTTGTCTCATTTTTTAGTAATTCTTCTTTTTGTTTTTTCTTTTTTTTTTTTTTTTTTTTTTTTTTGGGTTTGGTTTTTTTTTGGTTTTTTATTTTAAAAAATTTTTTATTTTTTTTTTTTTAAAAAAAAAAAAAAAAAAAAAAAAAAAAAAAAAACAAAGATCAGAGCAGTATCAATATATGGTGGAATTGCAAACAATCTACATATGGATCAGTATTGGAATTCCAAATAATCTACATATAGATTACCAGTTCCTGGAACTGAAACATCGTGTCTTATACACAAAGCAGAGAGCAGTAAAGTATGCAAACAGTATGTAAAAACAGGTTTATCAAGCTGATGCAACACTTTAATAAACCATAATTTATAAATCGAAAGGGAAATTTTTCCCACTCAGAATTGTTGGATGATTTACTCGAGTCTTCTTCCGAAATTAATTCGCCAATCCCAATGCTGAAATAAAAATTCTAACATGAAATCACATGAAATAAATTTCGTCGTATGATAATGTGTGTCTTGGTATTAATCCACAGTACACATAGAAAAACTTTCCCTACAAATATTGTGAGATTAGCAAAGGGACTTCAGCTATATTATCGTCATTATAAGTATCATTATAATTACCAGTTAATAAACAGCAAAAGTTCTCTACTATGTTTTGATATCTCAGAATCTCATCCCATCTAACAAAAGTCTATACTCTATTTGATCATGCTGTCATCTTAATGTTAACCATTTTAACTGTTCCAACTAATTTAATCGTGGGTAGTCCGATAGCGAAAAACATTATGAAGTGAAAGAAACGAACCCATTCGCGTCTCGTCCGCAAAATATCTGACATCGAATTCGCTATCATTACACAACTTTGTCAGTAACGGTTTGATCTGATTATTAACTACCCTAAAAAATAGAAACAACTTGCTCCGCATAAATAATGACTTTCCAATTTCAAGTGCAGAAAATGCCCAGTTTGACTCATTTTGGTAGATATTTTCAATGATGGATGACTAACTCAGCCAATCTGGAACCTTTAATAAGTGTAATTTTACCTATGGTTGCAGAAAAAAACATACCCTTGATCAACCGTGTGACCAATATAATGAAGAGTTTTAGCAACATTGAATCTCACATTCGGTACATGGTCATCACTTAGCTGAAAGAATGCAGGTGATTACAATTCTAACTCGAGAAATGATGCATATAATGTTATTTTATAAAAGTCATTTTAGTGGAAAATGATGCAGAATACAAACTGGAACCTGTTGTACTACAGGTAGAATTTCCTTAACAGTGTGATCCGCACCGAGAGCTTCGCAAAGAGTGTTGAAGCAAAACAAGCATGCCATGCGATGCAAATAGTTTGTATCACTTGCTAGTGCTGTTATCTGAAATGAGAGAATTTAATTATGGATTATGTATGTTCATGTACTGCCGAAAAATAAGGCAGCGGATTGAAACTGCGTGTAATTATAGTTTTAGAATACATGTAAATTTCGAAAGATGCGTGGAGCTTAATTTGATTTATTCAATTTCTTTCTGCAGAACAGAATTAAAATGTGCATTCATTGTTTTTGTGGTATGTGTACAGATGGCCAACTGGCAGCAAAGAGCAAGGAAAATGTGTCACCACTTCTTGCCAATGAAAACATCTATGATACCTTCGGCACCACTTGTTTCATCGCCCAGTCAGCACCAAATTTTTCCGTTAGTTGTTTCAAAATCCCTGTTGCTGCTTCCCGTATAGCATAAACTAAAGCAAAGGAAATTACGTGTCGCAAAACTACGGAAAGTAAATAAGAAAATTTTCAATTTATGATTTGTTTTACCATGATCGGTTAGCCATGCCATACAAAGCGGAAGCAGTTTCTCGTCGAAAAATTCTTGACCCTGAAGCAATAAATATAAAAGAATTAAACAGTCATAGTGGATCAACACTTGTTCTGCTGCAGAAATAACGTATGGAGTCGAAAATGTTTTAATCTAACTGAGCAAACAAAAATTCCTTTAATTTGAAATTTAAACAAAAACAAATTTTGAAATTAAAATTCCCACCAACTGGGCTGCAAGCAACGGCATGAAATCCACAATCGCTAGACGCACTCGCCATTTTCCATCTTCAGCTAATTCTACAATTGACGGTAACAAGGACTGCGATAACTGCGATGCACCGATCACTTCATTGACCTGCAAAGAAAAATTTACAACACGCACGGTAAATTAAATTTGGTTAAGATCAACAATTTAATACTGCCTTATTTTACCGTAACTTTATTCAACTGCATCGAATATATCTTTCTTAAATCACTGTTTAAGAAAACTATGATTCATTAAATTCCCATAAATAGTAGATTTTATCCGAAGAAATAAGACTTGTTAATCAAAAATATATTTCTCATAATAACAAACCTTATCTAGAGAAGAAATTATATTTAGCCGAACTTCAGCAGTTTCATCGCGCAAAAGAGTCAAATAAATCGGCAGAAGGTGTTCCATTGTAAGGTCTTTTCCGAGTATTGGAGCTAAGCCCATGACCACAGAAGCAAGTGCTGTTTTCACATGTTGATTTGGGTCAGTAACAAGCTCTTTCACAACAGGTAAAACATGTGTCACGATAGCTTTTTCTCGACCAACTGCAGGAAGTGCAGCACAAAATGCTGAAAAATTTGACAGTATAGAACTACACTCCAAAGAGGCCCTCCTTTAAAATGAAAAGGATAAAACAAGTTACCTTGTATTTTTGCAGCAGCTGCACTACGTACTTCGCCTTCCATATCCTTCAGAAGACTACTAAATGCCGGAAGAAGTTCGTTTATTGTTATGTCTTTGCCAACAGCAGATTGTATCTTAAAATTCAGTATTTAATTCTTTTTTTAAGACTTCATTTATCTGGCCTAATTCAAGAAAAAACACGCCGCTGCTTATTTTACTCCCGTCGAACTTCTACAAAAAATAACCTAACGATTTTATAGAGACAATAAAATTTCCGATGCTGACACAACTATGCCCGAAATATGGTTCCACATTTACTTCCCAGGCAAGTTTCAAGATTCTAAAAATGTCGGCAGCTCTTGTGAATTTTATAGCATGTATGGAACATTAGTGAAAAATTGCTAACGTCAGTGAATTTTTCAGCGACCATATAACGCACACGCCAGCTTTTATCTTCAATTAAATTGACAAGAACTGGTTTAATGAGCTCTTTGCGCTGTTCTTCCGCCAACAAAGCAGCGATAGAAATGCATGCTTCAACCGCCAACAATCGCACAGAATCCTATAAGAGATTTCCGCATAATCTGATATACCGTTCTTACTCAAAATTAAAAGTCAATTATGTATATTTTTTACCTGCTCATCTGAAGCCAAACTCAAAATTATAAGTCAATTATGTATATTTTTTACCTGCTCATCTGAAGCCAAATCGACAAACATCTGAAGAAGTTCATCGCGAAGGAAATCGGCTTCAAAAACTTTGGCGAACTCTCCTAATTTTGAAGCTGCAGCGCGTCGCACCATTGGTGTGTCATCACGGCATAACGTTCGAAATAAACTAAAAAAGGTTACTGGCTACATTTTATAATGTTTTAAAAGAGTTTCAGAACAAAAAATGGCAGTGTACAAAATTTTCTATAAGAAATCCCATGTATAAAAAAATATATAGATCTTACTTTCGAAGCTCCGATTTTATAGCCGGACTCACTCTAGGATAGGCAACACTGAAGAGTCCACATGCCGAAGTTCGTGATGTGAACCAATCTCCTGCAAAAAATTGGAAATTAGATTCTACGCTACTAGATATATTGGCGAAAACGAACAAATATTCACATTACACAATTTGCATTTTTATTTTCACAGTTTCGTAAATGCAAAAGCTAACTACTGCGCAAAAAACTGCACTATATATCACTGTCTTCGGAAGATTCTATTTATGACATGTCTTGCAAAATAATCATGATTTTTTTCCAAACATCCAATTATCACAATTTTTTTGTTTTCTGTTTTCATTCCCATCATTACACATATACGTTTGTAAATAATATGAAACAGTTAGTATAAGGCGAGAACATTACAAGTATTTAAAAGTTCACAAACTAAAAAATACTAAAAATTGGAGAGATTCTAACCGGTAGCTAAACGTCTAATCATTGGAATGAAATGTTCTTCCAGGGCTGCACTTGAATGTTTATCTGCGATTTTGCGTAAACTTTCCACAGCTTTATCACGCACTACGGTTTCCTCAACGGTTGCCAAATTTTCAAGTGGTGGAAGCAAACAATAGACATAATCTGGGCCACCAACCAACGGTGTGAAGTTGCCTAACTGTTCGGCCAAGGCAAGAAGTACTTCATCTTCGTCGTAAATAGTATCTATAACAAGTAATTCAAAAGAGGAGCGACAAATCATCACTTCTTCAAATTTTGCAGTCCCTTGTAGATAAAAGAAAACATATTGATAAATTTAACAAAATCTCGATGTTTTTTCTGCACATCCATTCAAATGAAATTTTTACAACAAAAGCAACGTCTAAATCATAATTTTTCGTCTAAGTAAAGCTAATCATTTAAACATGCCTGTTAAGAATTGAATTAATTCGCCACGTGTACGTTCAACACCCAACGCAAGAGCAATAGTTGACAATTTACGTATACTATTCAAACGCAACTGTACGTCCTCGTTGCGAAGTTCATCAATAAGTATAGCAATAGGATAAAGATTATCATCGGTATCTTCATGTGCTTGCAATGATGCCATGATGACAAACGTATCCAAGTCCTTCAATTAATTTCTATTCAGGATAAATGATAAAATGCTAATATACCAATTTAACTCTCCTATCTTCTTTATTAAAATAATTCATCTTGACCCTTGACCTTCCTCCCTCTTATCAAATTAACTCCAATTAAATTAAATTAAATCATAATCCCATGATGTCCACTCCTGTCGAGTAAACCAGTCGACCGCGCGTTCTTCAAAACTACCAATAATCGATAGCAATAAACTTCATCACAGCAAGCTAGTATTATATGGCGTCGGCCATTGACGGACGGTTATTATTTGGGGGATGATGGTAATGAGCGGTGACAAAGAGTAGTGCTGGCAGTACGGTATCCATGTAATTAGTTGTGTATGAATATTTCACTCACTATTGATCTTTCCTTGATAAAGCACAACTAAGTGATATGCTTCTAAATGACATATTCTGCTACGTGTAGGACGTGATTGATTCCATATTTTGACGTAATAAATAAAACTAAACATGCAAATATATAAACTACTAAATAGTTTGTTGGTAATTTTTGCAATTATTGTCTTTGTGAGATTTCCTTACAAGTGATATGATACTCACTTTTCAGTTATCTCATGCTAATGAACATGATACATTCATTATGTCTCGTTTATCCCACAAATGTAAATATTTGCCATTGAAAAGGAAATTATATAAAATGCGAAATATACTGTAGGTATTGCCGATCAAATCCTTCAGAAAATTATTATTTGTCACTACTGTATAGCAATTACAAATGCTACTTTACAATAATTTAATTAACAGATTCGGGTCACATTTCAGAGATGGCTTCTATGGTAACAAGCTGGGTTAAAAAGTCAATGATGGGCAGAGTTGGTAATTGTTTCAATTTCAATCTTTAGTTTTGAACAAAATGAAATATTTGAAAGCCCATTAAGAAGAGTCTGTTTTAGCATAATATTTTTGCACAAAAATTGAAAATCGCCATTAAAATTCAAGAAGTATATATTGTAAATATTTTCTTGCAGTTTTCCAAGTAGTTGATCGATTACCTTTCTCGTAATTTTGTGCATAGTCAAAGTCATATTAATTCTTTTTTTCAAACATTTATATGAATTTAACTTTGTTAATCAACATATTTTGCAGGGACTATTTCGATCAGCGTCCGAGGTAAAGCATCCACAGTTCAAGATGAATCAAAAAAACCGCAGAAAACAAAATTTGGTCCACTGAAAGATGAAGATCGCATTTTTACTAATCTTTACGGCAGATATGATTTCCGGCTTAAATCGGCAATGAAGCTTGTAATTTGTTCAGTGTTTCAATGGAATAAGTTATTCGAAAACGAATTTCAAGTTTTTGAAGTAGTTCTAAAAAAAAACTAATCTTTAGGGAGATTGGTACAAGACGAAGGAGGTATTATTAAAAGGTCAGGATTGGATTATCAAAGAAATGAGTGCGTCAGGCATGAGAGGTCGTGGAGGCGCTGGTTTCCCAACAGGCATAAAGTGGAGCTTCATGAAACGTCCATTTGATGGCAGGTTGGTTACTTCAACTTTCACAGTGAATTAAGTAAGCTGTAGACGACCTGTTGGTTCATTCTTGTTTCTAATAGTTACATCTGTACTTTTCTCAGTGTCCTTCCCTTTTGCTTTCTTTGTTGGTAATTAATTTTTGCGTTACCTATCATCACTTTATGAATTAAATTGTTATTTTAATTTAATTCATTAAATTATTATTTTAGGCCGAAATACTTGTGTATAAATGCAGATGAGGGAGAGCCAGGAACATGTAAAGATCGTGAAGTGATACGTCATCATCCACATAAATTGATCGAAGGTGCCTTGATTGCTGGTTATGCAATGGGCGCGCGTGCCGCATATATTTATATAAGAGGAGAATTCTACAATGAAGCTTGTATATTGCAGGAAGCTATACATGAAGCTTACAAGGTAAGGCTTGCAGGTTCTGATTTAAAACATTTTAAATGTTATTGCTGTGGATATTGATAAGTTAGTCGACGTTAATACTCAGAATATGATAGCATGTGTTCCTATTCGGGTTCTATTTGAGCTGTAGAGCAGTAAAATTATCTTAAAATAGATTTCAGTAGGATGAATTCCATGCTATATTTGCATCTAGATGATATAGTTTTTGGATGTTTAATCGATTTAAGAATTTTTTTCATCTATTCAACCTTGGTATGTAATTTTTTGTTTTTTATAGGCTGGATTTATAGGCAAAAATAGTTGCGACACAGGCTACAGCTTCGACGTATTTGTTCACCGAGGTGCTGGGGCTTATATATGCGGGGAAGAAACAGTTAGTTTTATTGCGAGTTTTTTGTTCCTATTTTTTTTAAAAGTTTTTTTAATTGTTACCGCAGCATTTCTCTAATTTTTTACAAAAATTTCCAGGCCTTGATAGAGTCTATCGAAGGAAAACAGGGTAAGCCACGTTTGAAACCGCCTTTTCCAGCTGATATCGGTTTGTTTGGTTGTCCAACTACAGTAAACAACATTGAAACCATTGCTGCAGCACCTGCTATTTGTAAACGTGGAGCCAAGTGGTACTCCTCATTTGGACGTGAACGCAATCATGGAACAAAGGTAAATCTAAACATTCAAATTAATTACTGGTGAATTTAGTTCGGTTGTGTAAGTTAGGTTTTTTCAGCTTTATTGTATATCGGGACATGTTGTGAATCCATGCACTGTCGAAGAGGAAATGTCTATTCCACTGAAGGAATTAATCGAACGTCACTGTGGAGGTGTAATCGGTGGTTGGGATAATCTTATGGCTATAATACCGGGCGGTTCATCAGTCCCAATGATTCCTAAAGAGTTAATATTATGCATATTGGCATATTTGTTCTCTCAAATATGTATATGTGAAAGTGTTCTACTGTTTTATAAATGAATTACTATGATATGAATAGGATTTCATCTCCAAAAGAGCATTGTTTAAACTTTCTGTGGACAATACATATATGAGTCATATAATTTTCGTACGAATTCAAATTTTTGCAGTATTTGCGAAACAGTTCTTATGGATTACGACGCCTTGATTGCTGTACAAACTGGTTTGGGAACTGCTGCAGTAATTGTTATGAATAAGGAAGTTGATATTGTAAAGTGTATTGCGAGACTTTCATATTTTTATCGGCACGAAAGTTGTGGACAGGTATGATACTTAGTTGTTCAGCAACAATGCTGGAACTTTTTGAGGGATAAGACTGAAATGTTTAATGGAATTTTCTTTTATTCTCGGTGTTATTATACCTTTTATGTTCAGAGTTATTTATAAAAAAGTAGAAGTTAATACCAAACGATTCAGATTTATTGAATTTAAAGCAAGTAATAGGTGGTGTATTTGGTAGAGATGTTTTGTCAGTTCCGGAACTTGAAATATGTTCTCCGGTGGTTTTGAAAAATAATAGTAAGCACAGATTTTTAGTGCACTCCATGTCGAGAAGGTACCAAATGGTTGAACTCTGTGATGTGGCGATTTGTTAAAGGTCAGGCAAAATCCAGTGAAATCGATAGTTTGTGGGAAATAAGTAAACAAATTGAAGCACATACAATTTGTGCTCTTGGTGATGCAGCAGCATGGCCTGTACAAGTAAGTTTGTGATTGTCAAATTGTTATATTATATAATGCTGTTGATATTCTTTTATGTTGTCTGTTTTGGTGTAAGGACATATATATTCAGTTATTGATTAAATTCTATAATCATTCTTATAATCCTGAAATTCAAAAATAAAAATCAACAAGCCTACTGGAAATCATGAAATGTCAGATAATTGGTCATTTTTCTTAAATGACATGCAAAGTGAAGTAATTCAATAACAAAATTATTTTTTTTACTCTTAATTTTTAGGGTCTGATTCGCCATTTCCGACCGGAAATTGAACATCGTATATCGAATTACTGCGCCAAAAATGGGAATAAGAAGTTGCCATGTTCCGCTCATAATTTCGCCTGAATTTTAGGAGCTTCCAGTTTCTTATTGCTTTTATTGTAGTACAAACAACTATTAGTGATGCGTTGGGAATTTCAAATAATATTGTTGTTTGTGCGTTATTAAATAGCGATTCTCTAAATGTACATATATATTTCATGAAATAATTGTAACTAATAGAGTTTATTTGTAATGGAATAAATTAGCTTGCTTGCTGCTGTTGTTGTGATCGGTTTGGATTACCAGTGCCAATTTATTTTTTCATAATTTCATACATCCACATTAACCAAATAGATGGAACGGAACGATTTAGAGGGAAAAATCTGGTAAATTTCTTTCAGATTTCTGCATGAAATTTCTTTGAAGATATGAGCATATGTTAAAATTTCTTGGTGCTCATCTTGTGTGGCGTCTATCCCTGGTAATTTTTATCGATGTGGTTGAGAAGTGTTGCTAGTTTTATTGGTGAAAGTTCCAATTTCCGCATGTACTTTCGGTTTAAAAGGTTCACTTCCTGATACCATTTCAATTTTTCAATTTTCTTTTTTTTTTTTTTTAAGTTAAAAAGGACCGCCAATGGATTTGTGTAATGAACGCGCAGGAATGGATACCCTTACGATGCTTTGTGAAAGATTACGATCCGAAAAATTACTTGTAGCTAGTGAATTGGACACTTTACAACGACTTAACGTGGAGGTTGATAATGCACAGAATGAACTAGCACATCTATCCTGGATATGTAGGCAAGAACAGGTAAGACTTCATTACAGTAGTTTTTTTTTTTGACAAAAATATAACCAGTTATTACTTTGTTCGAGATATCTTGACATATTTAGTTTTATTTTTACTTAACATTGGTAAGGAATAATTTGTTTCGATTTACTGATTTTCGCTTAACAATTAAGCTACAGTTTTTTCCTGGAAAAAATTTAATATTTGTGATAATTTGGCAAACTGCAATGGAGCCTACGAAAATGTTTTTGAAGAGATAAGTTCCAGGCAATTTTGTCGCGTCTTATCAATTCCCATCCAGATGTTCGACCCGAAAACTGCTGTTTTTTAACTTCCCAGTTCGATTCTGCTCGCTTTATTGATGGATATCGTCGTATTAATGGACAGCATTACAGCAGTGTTACGGAATTGTTAAACTTATTATTAAACTCACCAAGTTTAGTAGCTGAAATATTACATGCTGCAGACCAAACGCTAAAGGTATTAGTTCGAGTTTCTAAATCATGAAAATTTGTCAATCTTGGTATAAATTAGTGAATCAAAGATCACTATTAGTCTTATCAGTTACAATGATTACAGAGATTCAGTTTCTGAGCAGTAGAATTGGCTGACATATCAATTATTTGCTTTGGTTACTTGCGCCCTCAGAAACAAAATTGGTGTCGAAATCTGTATAGAAATAGTCAAAAATAAAATTTTAGAACAGCGATTCACCATTTGTTGAACTGGTTTCAAGTGTCTACAGTTTTCTATACGGATGTGCGGTTTTCCCGGAAGATGAACATCGCGTACTGGAAACCCTTTTTCATCTATTGGATATTCAGTTAGCCTCACATCCCGACCCGCGATTGTTACTGCGCCGAGGAAATGTCTCTTTTTGTCAGCTTTATCGTTTGTTTTCCGAAGGGATGTATTCCGCAAAGGTTTGAGCTATCTTCAACTTTCATTGAGAGCAGAAATTATCCTTGATGAAATCAACAAGAAATTTTATTTTCCAATATTGAAGTGTTCTTGATTTAGATTTTTCTGACAGCAGCTCTGCACGATCCAGTGATGTTCGTATTGTCTCAGGATGATGTTTTTTTGGACATCGAACCTGCAAAAACATTAATACGTTTTCCCGTAGAAGAAAGAAGAAGGCGGTATATGCAAAAGTTTTCCACCTGATGTTTTATCATTAATTTAATATTTTGGTAACACGGAGAGTTTGGTATTCTTACTGAAGCATTATTTTTTTAGTTTTGGCGAAGATGAAAATTCACTCATTTTTTTACAAAGATTAACAGCTCATCGTCGAAATATTGAATCAAAACTGGTATCAATTGCAAACCGATTTATTCGAGGTAATTTAATGAGCTTTTCTGAGCACAATTCACTCATTAATTATTGACAATTGATTGTTTGAATTGTATTTTTTCAGCAATAACAGATACAATGTCTTGCTTTCCTCAAAGCTTGGGTTGTATTGTTCGACGACTGTACACTGTTTTAGTTGATCACAGGAAACTTAGTCGTGAGCAG
This sequence comes from Mansonella ozzardi, assembly GCA_029876185.1. Lineage (NCBI taxonomy): Eukaryota > Metazoa > Nematoda > Chromadorea > Rhabditida > Onchocercidae > Mansonella > Mansonella ozzardi. The sequence continues at coordinate 18,521 of JARVGP010000624.1, read as the reverse complement.
GTATTGTTTTCTTTAGTGCAGTTAATTTTCTAAATTTCATGATTCATTTGCTGTACATATTTGACACACTTATATTCCTCTGTTAGAAACAAATGCTCAATGTTAAAATGCTGCAGGCAACGTTGACTTGCACGGATTTAATTTTTACTTACCTTATTTGTCCTGCCATTGCAAATCCTGAAACGCTTGGAGTCATATCAGATACTCCAGTCACCTATACAGCAAGGTGAGAATATGTGTACAATAAGTAAAGTATGCATACAATATCTATATTTTCATATCTTTTTTGTTTTATATTCTGTTCGGTTCATTTTTTATTGTTACTATCTTGTCTCATATGTTTGAATTTATCAGTAAATAGATAACGGAATATGTGTTGTTGAAATTTTTCTTTTTAATTATCAGAATTTAAAGAGTTTGATGAAGCAAATCATACGATTAAAAAACGAATGTCTTATTAGTCAATAGTAGCTTGGTTATATTTCTGTTATTGCTTGTTTGTTAATGGTGAAAAGTTGTAGATTCAATTTGATGCAGATTGGGCAGATTTTACAAACATTAGCTGTTGCACCTTTTGAGCCTCCTTCTACACATATCGCTCATTTTTATTCTCAGTTCGATCAGGTAGCTGTCCTTTCATATATATATATATATATATATTTTTTTTTTTATTTCACATTTATAATTTTAAGGGAATGGATATTGCATAATAAGTTAGAATACGAAACAGGCGCTAACTTGAATTCAAGTAATACAATTTTTGCTTCTGTAGTTTTTCATCTGTATCACACTGTCTTTTAGCAGTCGATGTCATGTGTGGTGCAGCAAGTTCTTACAACGCATGGTGATTCAGTAGAAAGCATTTGTGCAGTCAGTACCGAGGCACCACCCCAGGTTGTTGAACAGTTTGTTCGACGCGTGTTCACAGGTACAATTGCGGAACTGGATTCTTTGGTAAGTGGTGAAGATTTTATGTTAACTCATGTTTTTTGGCTTTAAATTAACTCATTAAAATACCGAATTTTGCACGATTAAGATGTATTTTAATATTACACGACCTGGAAATAGGGGCCGTTTTTTTGTAGTTTCCCTCGTTTTCCCTTTTCTTCCCTCATTCTTTCAATAACTTTTGTTTTTCAGCATAGGATTTTTAAGATAATAAAAAATGTTTTAAAATTTTTAAAAAGAACCTTTTTGTTACAGATTAGTGCTATTCGTTGTTTCGCAACTAGTGCTCTAGATGATGAATCAATGCGACGGGCATTAACCGGAATATTGCGACGATTACCAATAAAACTCGCACGGGGTGGTGCAACAAATACTGGGATTGTTGGTTTGCAAGAAGTAATTGGAGAACTTTCCTTTTTTATCAAAAATATGTAACCTGAAAAAGTTGACTGCAGATCAAATCGATAATTATTTTTTTATGCTTCAAAATTTCTGTGAAGTTTGAACGCTGATGTTGATTTTTGTTTCTTGGGTTTTATGTTCACATAAATTTCGGATTGAATGACTGTTGTTATTTGAAGTGTCAAAGTCAGTCGAACGACCGAAATTCAGAACCTTTCTCAAGTGATGCTAAGACGTCAGATTCAAGTAACAATTTCTCTTTTTCAAACTATTAATGTTCCTCAATATCATAAATTAAGAAAAAGATAATGTTTTTCAGTTCAAGGTGGGGATCAGAAAGCTTCGCGGTCCAAACATTGCAAGTTCATGGAGTCTACTAAATCTGGCCGAACTCAAACGGGAAATATTGAGGTGTTGTATTGAATAATCGAAGAAAATTATATTAGTTCGCAGTGAAGTAGAAGCCTCGAAATGTATTTCAACGGAACATTGCCGAGCCTGACTATGATTTTTTCTCGAATTTCGCGTTTAAATTTGTGCTAATCGTTTCAGGTACTTGTGTTTCCTCTTGGTGAAGGTAGGGAACCGTTGGGAATGTGTTCTGAAGAAAAATTCATGGAATCGGTTCGAAATCCGCAACGAGTACGGAAACACAAAACATCGGATGAGTCAGCCGAAAAGCGAACTCGTTTTGTTGATACTGAAAGCATTGGTAGCTGATCTCATCTTTTCAGTTTAAATATAGATTTGATTTTTCCTAAAATTATTTAAATTAAAACAATTATGTTAGTGTTTATAGATCGTACTACTGACGGTGGGAGCGATGATGAAGAAGCAGCAAGTTTATCCTCCTCTATCGAAGGTAAATCAGATTTGGTTGATTGTATTTCACTTCATCTAAAAAATTCCATGCTTTTTCAGATATATTACAGATTAGTTTTCTTATCTAAACATTAACTTTCTTTCCTTTACTATCTTTTTACTGTTGACTTCTGTCACGTGTTTTGAAATAATTGCTTTTTTAAGGTAATGCTGATGGCATGGATGATGATGTTGAAGATGTATCAACCTTACCGGACAATTTTAGTGATGTTGTTCCTAGTAGTGCGAATGTTTCCGGTCGTGGTTCACCAAGCGTGAGTGATCCGGCCTCCAATCAGGGTGGTTCGCGTTCAGCTCCGTCCGCTGCACCGTCAAGTAGCGGTAAGTTGAAAGGTGGGATTAGCAGACTGTCACCTATTGTCGATGCGTATGTTATTGTTCTACCCAAGACGGTCTCGGGAATACAGGAAAAAACCGAATTGAGGTCGCACAGTAGCGTTTACCATCATCTCAAGAAAATAAGTGCTAATTTTATTACGAGTAATTGAGTAATCAAGCAACGGCTTACAAACTGGATGAAAACTGCATTGTTGCAGAACATGCTAATAATGCAATACAAGAAAATAATAATGCTCGCCAACATAATCTTCCGAATTTACCAGTAACCGTTCGTCGCGAAAATACTGAAGGTCTCGAAGACAAGTTTGGGAAATTTTGCTTGCCGCAGGGCGAGAGCCGTCATAAATATCGTATGTCTAGAATTTTGTTCAGAATTGTGGGAATTTACTTTTTGCATCTTTTTTGTTGGTATCTAGGCAAGCACTGACAATTTTATCAAACCGATTTTTAAAATCAGTTTTAGGTGATGAAACACATTCACTTGTCAGTGAAAGTTGGTCCACCGATGTTCTACCATCAGATACGGAAGGTTTCGGTTTTGATACTAGACAAGAAGGAGACAGCAGTGCGTCTGCGATCGCTCCTCCTATGCTACCCGCAGTTGCAGAAGTTGGCGAGCCTCGGAACGGGAATAGGGCAAGCAGTATGCTTTGGTTTTTTATATCATTAATTGGTAGCATGCTTATTACTGTAGACTTCTCAAACATTTGATACATAGATTCTATATTATTATTTTAGAATATCCAGCAGAAGAGATCTTTTAAGATAATGTTACCGTATCCTTACAGGAATAGGTTCACAACGATCTACCAGTGGCGGTGCCATTACATCTTCAGTTATAGCAGGTAATGGAGAAGACCGAAGTGATACATGGTCTGTAGATGCAGTAGCCAGTGATTCTGAAGCTGATCCTGTTCAAAGGAACGACGATTTATTAATGATTGATGATCCCGATGGTGCCGATGTTACATCTGGTTTACATTTTTTCTGGTTTTTTTACAGGATTTTCAAATTTCGCATGAGTCGGTTGTTTTCAGTATCAGCCTTAATGGCGACTTTATTTTGGCAGCCGTATATACTTTTTGTTGTTGCATTTAAATATTTTAGGTGCAAGTGGTAGTGCAAACGCAACAATGCTAGCTTCAATCTGCAGCGAAAACAGTATGACAGGAGATAGTACCAGTAGTGTACAAGCAGCAGTTGGAGGGCACACCCAGAATAAAACTCGAGGGAACAATTCCTCATCTCAGCATGTTGCGAAGTACTTTGTTTTCCATATAAGCTTTTCGTCTCAGCAGATTTTTTGAAACTTAGATTCAAAATTTTTGTGATCGGCAATAAATAGTTTAGATAAAACTGCATCTATTTAAACTTCTATTTGTTTCAGGAAGCTGCTGTCTACACCAGCGCCTGATGCGTCAATTTTTCGTGAATTAAACCAAGTGAATCTGGTGGCTTCAACATCAAGCGGACACGGTCGTGAAAGACTTAGACGGCAGTCCAGTGGGAGTTCCTTCTACTCAAAATCTGATGTTGACTCGGAATTTTCGAGGTTAGTTGTCGTCTTTTTCAATAATATTCCTGTTGTGATCATCATATAAGAATCGTTATTCGGATTATTGACATACTGGTTTAAAAACTGGAAATCTTTCAAAATCCTAAAGAGAAGCTGAATGTTTCTAGGGATCTTAATGATGACGCGCTTTCGTCACTTCTTGGCGATTACACTCCGTCTTTTCGCAACAGTGTAGGTGAACTTGCGCTGACCAGTCCAGCTGCTTCAGTAATGGCAGCAACAGGTTCTTTCTGTAATGATGACGTGGAAGCAGGATCAAATGTCAATGCGACTAACAATGATTTAATGAATTCGTCAAAAAATGATGCTATTTTTACAAACAGACGAAAAGCCGAAAAATATAATGAGTATGAAGAACATACAGTAGTAAGCATTCATACATTATCGAGCTGAGCTTATCCCTTTATGATTTAGGTAAAATTATTTTTGTTCGTTGTTCGAAATCGGGAATTGTTTGAAATCGTTTTACAGTAACTACAGAAAAAAACTCAAAATTCATGAGATGGGGCAATTTTTTGATTTTTCAAAGCGAAACTACACTTTTTTAACTTTTTTAGATGAAAAAAACCGAACGCTGCAACGAAGATAAAACAGATGAGGAGGCTGTTCGAGCAAATTCGATTAATAGTGGAGCTATGCCAAAAGCATATCGTTTCCCTTCTGTAACATCTCGTCTGCGTTAGTATTTTGAGTGATTCCTGGCATTAAATTGAAAGTTTTGTTAAACTGCTATTTCTTATTGCATCGTATTTAAATGTTATGCTAATAACATGTTGTTTCAAAGGATTTAGTTGCTTTAGATATTTTGTTAAAGGACCTCAGAATGAAGATATTGAAAGTAATGAGAATTCACTGATGCGAAAGAAAATGAATATTCTTCACGGTTTGCATAAAGTGGGCGAATCACTGAAGATGAGAAAAGGTTTGCTGCATTTATTTCGCTAAAATCTTGGCTATTGGTGAAAAAAATATCTCAAGCGCATGGCAGATTATTATTTTGCCGAAAATATTTGCCTTTTTTTTAAAGATCACTTGATTTTGTGTGCTACGAAAAAAATTTATGACTAGGGCATCTCTGTGCAGTTTTCGTCGACCATTTTTAATATACGCTAGAAATTTTAGGGGCAGGGAATGGTTATCGTTTACAAGAAATGAAATGACAAAAACGAAGATGAGAACTGCTTGTTTTTTTTAATTTTAGGTGCCGTGGTTAGTTCACTTCGCCAATCATTATCTCAAGCTACAACAATGAATGAAATCACATCTTTGAAAGATGCAAATGAAAAAGTTTCCTCCACAGCATTTTTTGGTAAATGGTTTCCTATGTCATACTGCATTTCGGCGCAAAAACAAAACTGCAAAAAATGATTGATGTAAAATGTTTTTAAGTTATATTCAATAAATTAATACACTTCAGACAGAAGAGTTGGTCGATTTGCTGAAAGTCATTCCCTTGATGAATTGAATATCACCTCGGATTTAAGCAAGCGAACAACAGCCAACGAAATTTTGGATAAATATAAAGGGAAAGCAGTCGCTTTATATTCAACTGAAGGAAATAATCAATTTCTGGATGGAAATAGCGAGCAAAAGGTAAATTTAATCTTCAAATTAGATCTAATCCTTTTTTCTATTCAAGAATGGTTGTGATTCACAAGAAATTTGAACAGTAATTTCAAATTTAGATTAATTTTTCTTTGCCACAAATTATGCTTTATTCCAGGATAAAACTGGAAAGACATTTGAAGATTCTGAATTGTACTATGATCCTGATAATCTCATCCAGTGCCGTGCTTTCGTTGATGTAAAGCGAAAATTACGTTTGGTGCTGAGTTCAGTAGCTTCATTACCTGGAGTATCTTCTGTCGGGAGTGAAAGTATTTCACGTAGATCCAAAATGAGAATGAGGTAATTTAAAGTTTTACGTGACAATTTAGTTTTTCAACTGATTACCCTATATCGTTTATTTGTTGTAGTGGGAAGAATGATGCACGGCAGTTGACAGAATTTCTCCAGATTCTATTAGCAGAAAGCATCAACGGGCAAGATAAGACTCTTTGTGCACAAATCCGTGAAGTTATGCGCTGCTTAGTTTCATTCGATGACAGAGCGTAAGTTATGCATTTTTATCTGGAATCATTTTATAATTTTGAGACTTACTTAACTTAGCCTTCTCGTCTCTCTGCAGATTTTCTTGTTTGGTTTTGAAAAAAAATCCTCCATTATTCTAGAGCGTCCATCAAAAATTTTCAAGTGCAATTTTGTCATTCCGACATCATTGATAACCTTTTTTGTAATTTTTTTTTTTTCACATATTTCTTTTCGATTGAGCAATAGTTTTAAATGAAAGGCGTGTGTACTTCTATGAAGGGATTTTTTAGAGTTAGGAAACTGTTGAAAGCTCTAAAGGAAGAACATCGAAAGCGGACGGCATATATGCTTTATTTACAGCAGTCTCGTCTTAATTTACTTCAGCTACGTTCTAATCTAGAAAAACTAGCAATCCGCCTTCAAAGGTTTACTGTTTTTCTTTTTTGGACTTCTAATTTTATCGTCTTAAGGCATAGTTGACAAACAACAAGTATGTCGAATCCTTACATCAGTGGGGACATATATCAAATGAAAATGCGCTGTGAAATTATTTTGAAATAAGTAACCTAAAGGAATCTGTGGTAATCATAGTGGCAGTAATAACCTCAGCGACCCTGGTGGTATTTAAGGCATTGGAAAAGGACAATGATGCTATTCTGATGGATTACAGAGAGAAACTGTTGATCGGTGAATGCTTAGTAGACATGCTCGTTCGGTTTTATCTGGAAGAACATGAATTGCAGCTTCGAAGATTTATTGCTGAATTTCAGACGCTGAAAGCTCAGGTATATATAATTAGCTCATTATTCGTATATCTGTTGAATGTCTTTGTTAATCTCTTGGTATTAACTGAAAAAATTCCAAAGTTTTTGTAGGATGAAAGAACGGATGTAATGGAGCGTGCTTTGAATTCATTATATGAGTGCTTACCACGTGAGAGGATGTGGCGTTTTGCCAACGAAGAAAGAATCTCATTTGTAAAAAAGAGTGTTGAACGTTCGTTAATGGCTCAACTTTATGTATATGCACTTTATCCAAATGCTGAAGCCGACCAAAGTAGAGACAGGTTTTTTTTTTGTTGGAATCTTTGTTTCTTTTTCGGATATTGTTACGAAAAGTTAGGTATCAGATTTTTCATTATTTCAAGTTCAGCGCTATTTCTTTCCTGTTTTAATAGCAGATCACTTCACCATTCGATTGGCTTAGGTTTTGCTCATCAGGATATTTTCAGTGTTTTCCACAAATCAGTTCAAAGACTAGCAGCGGAAATTAATCCGGACCACCCTCAGTTGCGTATATCAATGGTAAGATTTGCGGCACTTCTGAGTTTATTGTTTAGAAAAGAAATACACTGGCAACCTTTATTTAAAAAGTTCTTGTCTTCTCTCTATTTTGAATTTATAATTTCGTTTTTCACAATCTTAACATGAGTTTTCAAGCTAGACGAGAAATGTGATTACTTTTCTATATTTGTTTATTTTTCAGAGATTACGTGGTGAATGTCCATGGCCATCAGCACAAGCAGAAATTGGAATTATAAACGCATACAAATCACCACGAGATAAAATGGCCTGTATTGTTAGATGCTGCGAAACAATCGAAAATCTTATTATTCTTGCATCCGAGAGAGGAGTCGCTTCCGCAGATGATATTACTCCTGTACTTGTTTACGTTCTTATTCAGGTAAAATTTCTTTCAACCATATTATTGTAGTTTGTAGTTTTATTCCTTTCTGAAGAAGGAGTGAGCTAGATAGCTATTAAGGCCATGTTTACCCGCCTTGAAATTTTTATCTTCAAACTTTCAGGAAAGATGGGAGTAGTGGCACTTGCATAATAAAATGAATGAGAATTCTACGAAAAGAAAACTGCTAGGTTTCGGTCAGAACTGAGTTATATTGTATATAAGTTTGTTTTTCAGGCAAATCCGTTGGCTTTATTATCGAACATCCAGTATATTGGTGCATTTTATGCAAACCAAACAACAGGCATGGAAGCATATTGGTGGACTCAGTTCACTAGTGCAGTAGAATTTATTAAAACATTGTTAAATCAAAATCTAAGAGGCAGTAATGAATGAAGTAGTTTTTGCAGTATTAAATTTTCGCAATTTTTATGTTTTGATGCTCTTTGATTTTAGCTTATTTAGACCTCTTATATTATGATATATATTCATACAATTTAATTATTCCATTTCTGTTTTTTTATCATGGTATAGTCGATAACTTTGTTAATGAGAGTGATGGTTTCAACAATGTCGCTTTAATTTACTTTTTAGTTTGCTATGCTTCTTTGAATTTGTTTTATAGCTTTCATTCTGAGTCTACTTTATCCTGCTGATATGACAACTCGATTCTAATAGAGTCATGCTTTTTTGTCGATGGTTTTCTTTCAAAACAGAGTTTTTCAGTGCTTTTATATTGTTTATTTACGATTGCTTATGCATCAAATTTGTAGTTTGATGAAATTAAATATTTTTTGTATGTTTCTACCAGCACTGTTCACGGTTCATTCTATAGATTAATATGATCTGTGTGATACATATATTATATATAATTTGCTATTTGCAATAATTTCTTTGTTATAATTTTACACAGTTTACCTTTCCTTTTAAATGAAAGATGATATGTTTGACGTTAGTATTGAAAACTTCACTTTTTTTTATCCGGAAACAGCTGTTGCATGATGAGATCAGTACTTGAAATATAATTTTGTCATATTTCTATCGACCAGTCTATTTTCAATGAGAATTGTTAATGTAGCACTGGTATGTCAATATATTTGACCGATAAATTAATACTGCAACATTTTTTGAATGATCATTTATTAGTTTCTGGTCTTTATCCTTTAAGTTTCTATTTTTCAGATTTTTTGAAAAATAACATTGCAAATAATATATGCATTTGTTTGCTTTTGTTTCAGGGTTCAATATTTCTGTTCATGTTCTTCATCTGATGTATGTAAGATGATGATCACGATCTCCCAAATGAATTAATATGGACTGTGGAAGATTACTAAATAATAAGAGACGGGTAACTGATGAGTTTTCATAAATTTTGCTAACGAATTTGAGATAAGGAATTTGATCGAGATTATTAAATGTACTGTAAAATTAGTTCTAATTTCGTTGTAATATATTTGATTTTTTTTTTTCAGTGGCGATCGACTATGCTTTCAGAAGCAGATCAAGATGTTATTGGTGGCGGACAGACATGGGATTGGTCAAGGGAACAGGTTTATTTGCGTTCCACATTAATCTTGTTGGTACAAAGTTGTCTTAATGCATTTTGAGATAAATGACATTCATGTTTTTTTTTAGTTGTTTTTTCTGTTGGACGATAGACAAACTGGGTCGTATGTATTCCTAGCTGGAGGTTTACTTTTTGATCTTCAGCATAAAATTTTTCTGGAAGTTTCTCCTGATTATTCCGACAGCAGGATTTTTGCTCGAAAATCCTGATTTTTTCGTTGTAGGCAATCAGTATAGTTTTAGTTCGAAAATTATAAATCATATTACCATTTCATAAATCATGTTGAGATTTCCATGTCCTCTAGTTCACGATGCAAATATTTTATTAATCGTGGTTTCAGATAAGGAGGCGGCTGTCGTTTATAGTCTTGAGAAATGAACTTAAATGGCGGCAGTGTAATGACGATCTTTGTGATTTATTACTTGATGCATCAAAAGTATTTTTTTCAAAATCAATGAATTATTAACTTTACTGTTACAATTTCATACTGTGCAAACTTTCATGTCATTGGTTTATCATGTCAATAAGTTATTATTATAGGTCATTTTGAAAAATATATTGGAAGAAGCGTTAAAAATGAAAAGAAGTCATGTAATGAATAGCACAGGGATATGTCATATATTCGGTGCTCGTAAAAAACGGTAATTTCACCTTTTATGCGTTCTGTTATGTTTCAGCTTCTTTTTCAGTAGAAAAGAATCTAGCAGCTTATTTCAGGGCCGATGGTGATCACCTTGCCGACTCTTATGTTTTACAATCCATGAAAACGCCAATGTGCGCTGTAGATGTTATGGATGCTTTGCGGGTAATTTTCCTCAGAATTAGCAATAATGAATTAATTAGGTGAATTAAGCTTTTTATGTGTCCTCAAAGTTTTTCTTGTGCATTGAAAAAAGCGTTATTTAAGGCAGATGGCAGATTCATAAGTAGTATATGGATTCGGCAATTACTGATGAAAAAGTTGGTCGGACCGTTCTCAGAAAAAAGATTCTGTTTTGAAGTATAATCATACAGTAAAATCGGTTTGGAGGAATATGAGGAAATAAGGGCTGCTTTACAAACAAATAATTGTGATTTTATTATTTTAAAATTTTGTAAAATCCTAGTCAAAATAAAATGGTTGCTTTTATTTACTCTTCTCTGCTTTTTCTTTTTTGACTCGGAATGAATCGCTTTCTGAATGTAATTTTATGAACATTTCTAAAAAAAAATGAGATTTAATTAATGTCAGCAGTGAAGCTTAACGAATGAAATAATACTATGCTTTCGGCATCTTTATCAATAAACATTTTCAAAAAAATGATGAAAAATTAATTGATTATCTCAATGCTGAAGTTAAATTATCCGGGAATTTGGGATAATAAACTAATTTCAGCGTTTTAACCTGGAAATTTATTTACTTATTTACCCAAGCATTTGTAAAATTTAAATTATCTTTCGTTCACATAATAGTAATGCACTTGTACTGGGATTGGTGGAAATTCAGCATTTTCAGATATATTTCTTAGCATAGGAGAGGTGGCCATATTTATTTTCACAAACTACGTGTAGTAATCACCTTATTACAAATAATACTCAAGCAAGCAATTAAAAAGTTGAAGGATAACAGACTTGTAAAAATCGATCGTACATTCATGTAATGGCTCATTATTTGTTTTTCATTGTTTGTAGCGCGGAGATATCCCGAGAGAATGTCATTTTACAAATAAAAAATTTGATGATAGAATTCAGCTTTCTGTTGTCTGCTCTTGTGTTAGAAGAATCATTTACTAACTATCAGGGATCTGAACATATTTCAGTATTAGCCTTTCATCTGTTGGAAAAATTCGAATGTGGGGAATTAGTGATACTTACACTGTACTTTACTAAATCGAGCTAAATCCATTGGAGTATTGTTGTATGAGATACGACCCGTGACACCTAGTAAACTTTCAGCCATTGATGGTTCCTCCATTAGGGTTGCTGCTGGAAAAAAACTTAGTTTTTGAACAAAAATACATTTTTCTAGATAAAGAAAAGTTTAAATTATGAAGAACAAGATGAAGTGTGAATGATACTGCTGTAGTTCAGGAACTTGTCACGAAGTAAATCGAATGAATAAATATAAACGTTTTGTACTTTCTTTCAATCTCTGTTCCCTTTTACAAATATTAGTTTGGTACCATAAGTTAACGGACAAAGTATAATCTTTAACAACTTAATAAAGATTTCGTTGAAATATTGAAACTCACTTCTTATAAATAATGATTCTCTATCACTCGCTATTTGCGAGGTTTGTAAAAAGCTTTGAGGTTTGCGATTTTCATCTCTCAAACGTTCTTTTTTTCTGGAATAATTGGACGATAGATATATAAAGAATTGGAAATTTTAAAAAAAAAGGAAAAAAGGGGAACGTTTACTCGTTCAATAGATGGAAAGATACCCTTCGCACAGTTCTCGATAAAGTGTGAAAGTGATTTGTTCCCCTTCATCCCATTGTGCTTTCTCAACAGCTGATTCTTCATCAGGATATGTGAAGACTGTTGGTGATGAGGAATGAAATTCTAGCCTTGTTTCCTGTAAAAGAAATGCCTCCACTAAATATCACTGAATTTTATTCCGAATTATTTATTCCAAATCTTCTAAAATCCCAATTATACTCATTATTTTGCATATGCAATGCTAACAGCTTAATATAGAAGCTTTGGTTACTAAACCTTGGGACGTGAACGTGAACGCTTCGTTGAGTTACGCAATATTCCTTCTCCAGCACTGGATACAGATGGCGTGAGATCTTCAAATACGAATTCTAACTGAAAAATTAAGTCTGATATGCACTGGATTGATCTCGAGTGCTGCTAGCTGGAGCACAAATCAGTTTCGGAATAAAAAATGATGGTGGCCAAAGGCAAACTTCATAAAATGAAACCTTTTCAGCCATAGCCTCCATTAATTCCGGAACATCTTCATCCATGACCAAGCTGAGCAGTGACTGTCGTGTTGGTCCTTCATCCTGGAAATTTTAAAATTGCAGAATCGAACAGAGTTAAAACTTCAACAAATTTGGAGATAAGTAGGAAAACTTGGAATGTCATTTTTTCTTATTGATGGATTATGGCAATTGAAGAAACTTGAAATCTAAAGAAATTATTGGTAGCATTTAAGTGGAAAGTTCTTGAATTAATCGGAGAAAAATCCTTGCACAATCTCAACTACTGGTATCCTCCAACCGCTGAATGAAAGTTCAGTGACTGTAGATCTATAAGATTCTGAAATTTTTTTGCTCATATTTGCTAGAAATAAGAAAAGTTTTGATGATCCAAACCTTTAATCTATCTAACCTTAACGATCGTGGCCTTTGGGAATTCACTACTACGTGACCTTCTTTGCGACTTTTCCGTTAAATCTATTTCTTGCTCCAAATTTTTCTTTTCTAAGTACATCGCAGTTAAACTTTTCCGACGAATTTCCCAATTCGGCTTATTACTGCAGATTATGTCCAGTGAGCCAAAGTTATGATTGTCAGGCAAAACGATCTCGTCTGATTTTAAGTCGTCTGTGACAAGTTCCGATCGTTCATCATTCGATTTCAAATTTACTGTAGGGCATATGTCATCTACAGTGGAGGTGGATGATCCTGTAGCTGCTGTGCGTTTTTCTTCTATTTCTTTTTCATGTTTTGTGTCACTGTTCGTTTCTTCTGAAATAGGAGAAACTGTATGTGTAATAATGCGATGTCATAATATCATATTAATTGTGACTCTCCGAAAAATCTAACTTTCTACTTTATCACTTCTTTTTTAGAAAATAAAAACTGTATTGTAAACATCCTTTATTACTGCTCCGAAAAAACTTTCCTTTACGAAAAAACTTTCCTTTGCTGTGAAAAAAAAATAATGGAAATAATTTCAAATGAGGGAAGATTCATAATTAAACTTGAAGAGTCCGGAAATAACTATATAGAAAAAAGTAGTAAAAAAAAAAAAAACAAGTTATTCCTTGTAAACTTTATAATTTCATTTATGAAGGGAATGATATTTCCATAACCGGTAATAAACAAGTAAAATCGTTTGTTCTAAAAGATGGCACGATATTTGATGTAAGAAAGACGGTCCAAATAATTTTTATCTCGCACTTTATTCGAAATCTTGTATAATTTATTTCCAAATGATAAGTTTACAATAATACTCATATGTTATTGTCCATTTATTTATTAATTAATGTATGTCTACAAATGTGTAGAATTCTCCAAAACAACTTTATTATTTTTTATTGTTCTCCAGAAAAGCTCGCAGATTAAGAAATTATTTTTCTTGACCTCAGAGATCTCCAAAAGTAACTTTTCAAATTTTTTAAAAGAACGGAAAATGTTCGTTTGGTTGTTAAAATTAATATAGAACAGTAAATTTAGTATTGCCAGAAAGAGTTGTGAAATGACATTTCCAAAAGCTTTCCGGTTGTTGAAGAAGAATCATTACTTAATATAAACGGTAGAAATATGTGATAACAGAAGAGTTGAGTTAAACATACTTATATTTTTGAGTGCTGTGCTAAACCAGCTGAATTGGAGCGGTTTTTGATAAATTAAAAATGGTCTCTGATTTTCGTAACGATAACCGGAGCATATCGATGATGACGACATCGAGCACTTCTTGGTTGAATTTCGACAAATAAGTGTGATTACAAACAGCAGTTAGAAAACTGAGCTGAACGTTTGTAGAAAATAAGTTCCGATATCGGAAAAGTTATAATTCCATTCACAAAGCTTAATTCTCTTCCAAAAATTCCTACACTTTAAACAGAAACATGGCATCGAACAAGACAACATTAACATGACAGAAGCGTAAACGATATCAAATGTGACACTCTATCAAATATCCAGCAAAGGACTGGCTTTTAAACTTCATTATAACTCAGTTAGATACATATACAAAGACCTCAAGAAAAGTAATGTCAATAGGTTTTGCTTGTCCAATGGCAGTTTTAAAATTAAAAAGTAGAAAGTTGTCTTACACACTTAAATACCAAAAAGAATTAAAGAGTATATGTTCTTTTCAGATAACCATAGAATTATTTACTATGCTAAATTCAAATAAACTAAAAAGAATTCAGTAGCGTCTCTAGAACTCCAGACATTTTGAGAAAAAATAAACAAACTAAGACATTATTCCATTAAATTACTTAAGCACTCAGACAAGCCAAAAAAATGGAATGGCGTTATTAAATCAAAACAGATTACTTCCACCAGACGAATGGTAAGGAAATCAAACTTGTAAATTAGTTATGCAATGAAATACAGATTTCTCTTGTTGCAAATTTATCATCACTGAATTTTTTTCTGGCTCAACTCAGATAATTCCCAAGTGTTCATTTTAAACTAAAAAAATTAACCTTGACCTATATTCAATGAAATTTCACTGACATTATCAGCAATTGTAACATAGCTACTTTTCAGAAAAAAAAACGCTTTTTAAAATAAACAACAAACCAACAGATTCCTGGAATTTTATTAAATACCACTGGTATTATGTTTTCAAAGCCTCCCAGAATCGGCAAACTTTTTATTAGTTTATGGAGATCACTTAGTTGAAGATATTCCCGCTGTTAACTGAAGTTGCAACACTTCGAATTGATATGATCTTATTTTTTTTGTGATCGATCCCAATATTTCCTCTTCAGCAGTTCTATGATATCTTTGACAACATTTAAGGCGGTTGTCAAAAGCCAAACTCTGCTCAGTTGAGGTTCCAAGCACATGGATATTAAAGCACTATCTTCAAAAACAATTTCAATAATGCTATTTTTAGAGTCTTCTGGAAGAATGAATTGGTAAAAGTGAAGGCAGTTACAATAATTTTTCATCGTTTCATTGCATGGATAATGTTGGCGTTTCAAATAAACCACAACACATTCCATATTTCAAATTATTTACCAGAAAACTTGTAATCCGCCTGCTTATCTTAGAAGTCTAAGTCAGTCTAGAAAAGTGAATTGCGGGTTTCATTAACAAAAAGATGAAATCAATGGGATTCATTTCGGAAGTGGATCTGACTTCTTAAAATCGTAATAATTTCAAAAAATAATCAGCAAATGAATTGAGTTCATTAATAATAGAGCTGCTTTCATCTATTTAACTCTCCGTTTCTATTTCATTCCGTGTCAACCTGCTATCATACAAATAGCTCCTTTCTCTCTTGATGAAAAAAGAACTCGTTCTTAATGCAGTGACATATTTATAGTAAATGAAGCACCTATTTTATCTAGTCCTGAGAGAACTGACCGTTTGGATAAAAAATACTTGAAATTTTGTGACGTTCAAAAAAAACAATTCTTCAATGTAAACAAATTGAAAAAAAGGGACGAACAGAATTTTTAAAAGACAATTGACATTTACAGAATGGTAGTTGAGTTTGCATAGATGTCATCACTCATATTTCAATTTAATATATTTCAATTTTAAACATTTGTAAGCCGAAGGAAAACTGTGTGTTGTAAATTTGCATAACACTGCCTCGTCATATGATAGAAAAGTCAGTTTTGACTTCATTCTATTTGTTAGATAGAATTACATTTATAGGTTTACTGGTGATCAAAAGTGACATTTATTTAGGATATTTTATTCATTAGTGTTTAATGTTAAAAAGCATTCGATTACTGCATACCCACTCTTTTATTATATAAACAGATAAATAAAACTAAAAGTTGCTCTTAAAATGATTTCGGTTAAAATTTCAGTCAAATTTTACATTTGAAAATTTTGCTCAAAAAAATTTCAAAAAAGTTTTTGAAGAAAGTGAAGCGGAAAAGTGAATGAAAAGTCATAATGGATGAAAGGCATAATGGTACTGAAATAATTTCTATGGAAAACAGACAAATCATAAATTTTTGTTATAAATTGAATAACGAAAGTGCTCATAATTGAATGCTTACATAGCGTATCTAAAAATGATACTGAATATAATGATTAGGATTCTACTTATCATGTTTATTAGATTGCATTGAAAAAATCCTGACTAAAGACAGGTGAACGAACAAATTTATACAAAAACAAAGCATGGAACAAAATAATCTATTCAATTCAATAAATCGTTTAAGCAGCTAGATAAATAAGCCATCAAATTAATTAAACATGGAAATGAATTGGAGAACATGTAATCGAAAGTTTTTATTATGTTTACAGTTTGAAAAAAATTTTTTCTATTGCTATCAAATGTAAATTTTATTGAAATTTCAAAGCTAAGATAAATATAAGTTTAAGCAATCCGATGAAGGACAAACTACAAGGGTCATTTTTGTTTGAGATTGATACGTAACAGAGAAGTGAAATTGAAATGGGTCATGATGAATATAGGACAGGTGAATAAATTGATTGCAGGCACCGTGCATGAGTCAGACAACACAGGGAGTGTAATTAATATATGCAAAAATGTTATTGAACTGACTGAGATGGAAATGCCGATTAGGAGTCAGCCAGTCCTAATCACCAATATTTACTAACCTATATCATACTGATCTAAAAACGTGAGCAAATTTAAACATTTGAGGCTTGCATTTTCAATTGGAATTCTAACAGTAAGTTAGATGTTAAAATCCATGCAGGTCAACATATTCTAAGCGATATTTCCCAATGTATCATTTGTGACTGGTAGATACAAAGGTAGAACCCACTAGTAGACTTTTCAACAATATTATGCTTCTTTCAAAATAGCTACCTATATTGAAAAGGCTCTTTTAAACAGATTACTGCATTTTAAAATCAATTCAA
Organism: Mansonella ozzardi; assembly: GCA_029876185.1. Classification (NCBI taxonomy): domain Eukaryota; kingdom Metazoa; phylum Nematoda; class Chromadorea; order Rhabditida; family Onchocercidae; genus Mansonella; species Mansonella ozzardi. The sequence continues at coordinate 1,289 of JARVGP010000624.1, read as the reverse complement.
AATGCATTGTTGCATAATATAAAATGAAAAAAATTTTAAGAATCAAATCTGAATTAAATTTTTTCACATTTTGGGGACCACAACACAAAATTCATTAAATTACTATACTTACATGATTGTGCGAGAATGTGAAGTGTCACAGACTAGGAGCAAGTTGGCAAAAGTATTGTGCACAAACAGAAGCAACAAATACTTGCATTTTTTACTAACATTGAATAGAATTCAAAGAGACACAGGTTTTTCGTTAGGCCAATTTTCGTTAATTTCATAAAATTTGTTCAGACATTTCACATGTATACTGTATATTTATCAATGTAGTATCATTCGCCTCTTTTTTTCAACTTCTAATTAATCTTAGTATCCTAACGAGGCTGCAATGACCTCTTTCTTAATCCTTTTTCATTAGTTGCTCTATTACAGCCGTCCTTACTCTCTACTCAGAAAAAAACAAGAGTTATTGTCAAAGGATTGACGAAATCAATTTAAACTGAGAAGATTTCAGAAAGCACAGCTATAATCAATAGGCTAGAAATACGAAAAAGTTGAAAATGAAAAATTAATAGCTTTCCAAGTTACCGTAAAGTAAACATTTGATTTAATGACTCACTCTTAATAATTGCTTTCATGATGCAAAGCAGTTTTAATGTCTCAAATAATTAATTTAGTACCACTATTTTTTGTATGAACAGCATTGTCGCTCCTTTCAGATGAAACTTTAAAGAAGCATGAGAACTTGTTCCTCTCAAAATATATTAAACACATTATTGGCAGCACAGCCGTCAAGAGTATTATATTCCTTTACAAATCTCATGAATCGACGATTAATTTTTACCACTTATCTTTTTTACTAATATCAAACGAGCTAATCTTTGGCAATAGTATTCTTTTCATTTTTACACAACGATTTTTCTAAAAAACTAATTATTTAGTAATATTGTAGAAAAAGAAAATGGAATTTAAATCATTTCAACTAAAAAAGCCGTTTAATCTAATCACAGTGAATTATTTGAAAAAATAGTTCGTTCATTCCATCAATCATAGCATCCGAACAACATTAATGCTCTCACAATCATTTCGAAACTATCATCAATGAACGGTACTAGGCTGTGCTTATTCCTAAATTCCATCATTTTCTATAATTATTAATGGGTAAAAGTAGGAGTTGTATAGAATTTAGATTTTAGTTACTTTTAAAAAGAGTTGTAAAGTTACACTCGATCACACTCCTCACAACTTCAAAATTAAAAAAAAAAAAAAAAAAAAAAAAAAAAAAAAAAAAAAAAAAAAAA
>JARVGP010000623.1:0-34751 GCA_029876185.1 Mansonella ozzardi | reverse complement strand
TTTTTTTTTTTTTTTTTTTTTTTTTTTTTTTTTTTTTTTTTTTTTTTTTTTCAGGTCCGGATACCGATAACAAGAGCTGATATATTGCATGAATGTGACATCGCAGAAGATGTTGCAATAGCGTATGGTTTTAACCGGATTGTACAACAATTTCCTGAAGCTTATACTACCGGGGAACCATTTCCATTAAATAAATTAACAGATTTGCTCCGATATGACATCGCTGCTGCTGGTTGGACTGAAACATTGAACTTTGTTCTGGTTAGTTGAAACTGGTTACAAAATGCTGTAATAATTGAACTTGATATTAGTTTGTCGTGAGACATAACGGTTTATCTTGTTAATTTCTTTTTATTTTTTGTTAAAGATGGTACAAAGCAAAATTATGAGAGTTGGTATTTATGACTTTTTAATTTTATGGATTATTTCTTTTTTTTAAATTTTATTATTGTTTCTCATGAATATTTAATTTTTTCTGATATTTCTTTTTGACGGAACTTTTATACGTGAAAAATCATTTCATTGCATGCTTTCAGTGTAGTCGTGATGACATATCAGTGAAACTAAGAAAACCAAATGATCTCGAGAATGCTGTCAAAATATCGAACCCGAAAACTTCTGAATTTCAGGTATGCATACCAAAATTTCGAATGAATTTCGATAAAAAAGTTTCAGTAAGGTTTCTTAATGACCACATTTGATTGGACATAATTCATAAGTTGAACTTTTAGGTTTATTATCTTTTTATTGAGTAACATTCTAAGATTGATGTGAATTATGTAATGAATGCCACAGTTTTTCTAGGTAGCCAGGACATCATTACTTCCTGGTTTATTGAAAACACTTGCTTCTAATAAAGATATGCCATTACCTCTTCGTTTGTTTGAGGCCCAAGACGTGGTTTTGAAAGATTCAACAGCAGGTAATACTGTATTTGTAATGCTTTCTTTTTTTATTATAGTTTGACATAAGTTCAAAAATCAAAAAACGATTTCAATTTCCGAGATTGAAATCGTTTTCAATTCATAATTTTTTTCTTTTCAGACGTAGGCGCAAAAAATGAGCGTCGTTTATGTGCTGTATATTGCAGCAAATCATCAGGCTTTGAAATAATACACGGCCTACTGGATCGAGTTATGCAGCTTCTTGGAGTAAAATGGACTAAGGATGGGACAGGATATTACATAGCTGCTTGTAACGGTACAAATTAATTGAAGATAAAATTTAGAACTTTATTTCAATTCTAAATTTGTTAATCTAATTTTCACCATTTCTGCTAAGTAATTTGCTGAAAAATAACTTAAAAAAGGATTTTTTTTTAACAAAAAATTCAAAATTAAAAAATTTTACAAAGGAATAGCAAGTGAAATACCACTTTGCCATGAGAAGTGTACTGAAGATATTAATGAAATTTATTGAGATTTCAATGAGAAAAGAAGAAGAATGTTATTTAGCAATATTTTTCAGATCCTACTTATTTAGATGGACGATGTGCGGAAATCATTGGACCCTCTGGGATTTTACTAGGTAAAGTTGGTGTCCTGCATCCAGATGTGATAACTGCTTTTGGACTTGCATTACCCATTTCTGTTATGGATATCACTATTGAACCATTCCTGTAATAAAATACGGTTAAATCTGATTATTTTTGGTTGTTTGCCATTAGCGCTCATTTGATTTTAAAATGGTTACTGTTGTTGTTTAATAAAAGCAATAAAAATCCTATGAGCGATCGCATCTATCATTTTTACGGTAATGAAACCACTTTTTTATTGGAATATCGTACAGTTACAAGTGCCTTTTATATCTTCGAAAAACTAACAATAACATGAATAGCTCATTTGCTGCTTGTGTATTCAGCAAAAAAACTCACAGTGTAACAGTATACATGATATTATTTTGTGATTTCGATTGAAGAATGCGTTAATTATCTGTAATTCTGAATATGTAAATGCTAAATTTGTACAAATTTGTTCCTGAAAAATAAGCAAGAAATGAGTAGTAAAAGAATTTTTCCCTCCTTGTAATTTCGGAAACAAAACATTTTATTTTTGTAAGACAGTTAAAGTCAGTCTTAGTTTGTTGAATAAAATTAACTGGACAAAACATGTTTTTTCAGGCTAATTTTAAAAGTTAAATGTTCAGAAGAATTTGTAAGTAATGTACTCGGATTACTTGTTAATCATATTTATTGCAACATGCACTGCAATAATCGGTGAAGTATTAACTTATATACTGGTATATCGTAGCGAACAGTACAAACGTCTAAAAAATGAAATGGAGCGAAAAACGAAGAAACTGGAGCGAAAGGTTTATTTTTTTCTTTATGTAAGCTGTTTTTTTTAGCTGAAAATAAATGCTGATGACTTTATCGTAATAACTTTAACAATTAAGTTTTTAATAATTACACCACGATGTTTATAGAAGTATAGTAAGAATATCGCATTTTAGAAATATAACGTTGATTGAACCTCTAGCTACGATTTTGAGTGCAAAACATTATTTTTTTTATCTTAGGAATTTTTTCAATGTACAGAAATGTCACAGAATTTTCAAAATACTAGTGAAAATTCTTAGATTGATGGTGAACAAAATGAATAGAAAGATTGAGCTTTTTTGATTTGTTGCAAAAAATATTGAGTTTTTATTTACTTCAAAAAATTATTCAAGACTTCAGTGAGCAAGCAATGAAGTAATTAAATGTCTTTCTTAATTGTCTTGATGTTACAATAAATCTAACATCTTAAGATATTCGAGCGCTAGATAATAATCAATAATGATGCTAAATTGGGATCTAAACATTAAGATAGTTATTGATTTTCCAAGAGAACATTCTATAGAATTATTGATTTCCTAATTGCTATTAATTTCTATGTTTCAGAAAGAGACAACTGCTGAAGCAGATCGTACGGCGAAACGAAAAATTGATAAGGAAGAGGAGAGGTTAAAAGCGACAAATCGTGATATGAGCATGTTTAAAATGAAAAGTATGCTTGCGATTGGTTTTGCTTTCACTGCATTGTTATCTACATTTTCTTCAATATTCGAAGGACGAGTAGTCGCCAAATTGCCCTTCACTCCAATATCATGGATTCAAGGGTTTTCACATAGGTACGATTTTTGTTTTATACTGTATGCCTTTAATTTTATTGTATCATCCGTATGTAGATAGATGTACTGTTGAATTTCAATGAAAAAAAAAGGAACATAGCGTAGTTCTTGAATAGAACACATGAATATCATAGCTGCATTTGATAGTAAAGTAAAGGAATGTTTAGAACAGGAAAATGAAATAGATCTTCCTGCAATATATCTCTTCATGTTTTAAAATCATTTTTATTAAATTGTTAGTTGAAGTTTTCATAAGCATGAATGGGTTTATTTTTTATTAATAGGTCCATTGTATACATATGGATAAAGTTTTTCATGTTATAGTAAAGAGTGAATGTCTAAATATTTCAGGTCATCTGGATTAGGAAAAAATTGATGTTAACTATTTGTAGAATGAGTAAATCTTTCAGGAATCTCGTCGGAGATGATTATACGGATTGTTCATTCATCTTTTTGTACATACTTTGTACTATGACACTAAGGCAAAATTTGCAAAAGATGCTTGGATTTGCACCATCTAGAGCTATGAATCGACAATCACAACCTAATTTCTTTAGTGCTGCACCAGCATCAACGAATAATTTCAGCTATCTTCGTTAAAAGAATAGTCATTACAGATGATAACAGTTCAGTTCTCCATTCTTGTCAGTATCAACTTTGTTTCATGTTTGGTAATGCTGTTGTAATAAAATATTACTTACCTAGAAAAATTTTTCACCAAAAAATTGCAAAGGAAGAAAATGCGTCGCTAGCCTACTGTACCTTTTTTCTAAACTGGCATATTGTCCAGATAATCCATTACAGTTTCAGTATCTACAATAGATTATTTTGACAGTTTTTTCTCTTAAACTATAGGTATTGCTTTAAATTCAATAACGGCAAATTTTTTACTACTGATAAAAGCAGATATAGTGTTATGTACGACCAAACTTTCAAGAAGGTATTCAATACTGTAGTTGTCAGTTACTTCGTATCATTCTTTTACCAATTTCAGTGCTTCTGATATGGCAGTATTATGTTCCATATTTCTTGATTAGCAAGAGCGATATTTCGAAATTGCTTTATTTGACTAAATAGTGATGATAAAAAAAGAGGGAAGCATTTGAATGTAATATATGATCTGAGAGACTACAAGATTTCTGAAACACAGTATTTACTCCTAATAATAAATGTAATTAGACAAACATCACAAAAGTATAATTCAGAAATTCAGAATAGAGAAAGAAGTTTTGAATTCTTCATATCACATTGATAATTTCGATCTAATGCAATATGTAGCAAATTGCTGAGGATTGATTGTACTAATAATGAAAATAACAATTGTGATAGTTCAAGTTTGCTGTAATTCATAGAACGTAGGATGTATTTTGAAACCAAACAATCTGAAAAGGGATAATTTCGAAATTTGAAGAGAAATTAATTGAACAGACATTATTACTTGAAGGATATGCGATAATTACGCTTAAGCTTTACATGTAGCGTATTGGAAATTGAATGAAGAAAACTAAAAAATGCATGTGAAATTTGGGAAAAATTTATGAATAATAATTATTTTAGTAGAAATTATAGTTACTTTTCACAATACAACATGTAATACAGTCATTTGGGACAATACTGATAAGTGCTCGGAAATCAAATATCTCATAATTCTGGAATACTTGATTTATTCATATGATCAGGTGAACATCAATCAGTTCAATGACGTTGATGATTCATGATAAGAAATATATAACTGATAAATTCAAAATTTTCAACATAAAATGATTAATCATGTTTCGCTAAGCGATGATAATATATATATGTATATATTAATCCATTCGTATATTACAAATCTAACATACCTTGGAACAAAGCTCTTAATTGGTCGCTTCGGTCTTAGTTCAACTGGAAGTTCGAATAAAAGCATCTGAGGGAAACTTGTACCAAAAAATGCACCATCAATATTCTGATGACATGCATTGCATGGCTTATAAATGTCCAAACATTTTGGACAAAACAATTTCACCGCTGACTCTCCCGGAGTATCAGAAAGTCCTGAATAAAAAATTATGTAAATTGCATCTCTTCAAAACTTGAATAAATTCCAAAATAAAAGTTACTGTTTTTGTAAATCACAGAAACAAATGTGTAATTTCTTGCTGAAATTCTCAGTGTCACAAAGAGAAAAAAATGCTCCAAAAATGAAAAACAATGCCAACTTTTCGCTTCTAAATTTAGAAATTCTTATCTGCCATCTATCAAGCGATATTATTATAATTAATTAATTAATGTGGCCAAGAATAATTCCATACCGATGGGCAATAAATGTTGTTCATCGCAATAGAAACGAGGACAAACTCCAAAAATACCATTATTAAATTTAGTTAACATTTGTTTTATTCCAGCTACCGTCAAAATATAACGTGCATGAATAAGCCCATAGAGTGTTTGAGCTGCATTTTTTCCAACATCGCTTTGCTCGTCCATATCTACAATCCTTGTACCTTTGTAAAGCTTTCGAGATTTCTTGAAAAATCTCATAAAATATTAACAGAAAAGCTCAAAACTATTTGGTATACATCATACTTTATAGTTTATAATCAACTCTAGTTGATGTACATGTATTCATAGTATTGAAACTGGAAAAAGTTTACCAAATATTTTTTTAACTTCAGTTGTAGAAATTCTCTTTCTCAATTTCTATACACTAATTGCAAGCTCAAGTGTTAGCTAACATTTAAAATATTCATCAATATAACATTTCAACTGACGAAAAGCCAACCGGAAACCAAATCTAGAATTAAATCCAGTGCATGATCATAATGTGGCACTATATCTTTTAAACCAGTTAAATTGAATCGTTCATTGATAAAACTTGTAGCGACCTAAATCATAAATTATAGTTAATTTTAACGAAAAGATCTCATTTCCAATTATCGTGGAAGTACTCAAAATTCCGTTACATTAGTCAAAATCAATAATTTAATTCTAATTGATAAAAAAATTAACAAGTTCAACCGATGACATTAATTATTAAAAAATTTTAACTGACAATATTAATTGTATACATTGGACAATTTTTTTTGCAAAGTGATAAAATATAACTATGATAAAATGAAATATATATATATATAATTGATAAGATAAGATAAAATATAATGATAAGTGGTAAAATTACAAAGTAATAAAATATAATGTAAAATGTAAGTAATTTATTCGATGACAAAAATAGCGAAAGTTATTTAGGCATTTGATTTGAAATCTGATAATATCTGATAATGCCAATTAATATCAAAGCAAAAGCAAAACTTCAAAAAAATCTCAGAACAATAAATATTAAACGCACCTCACAGAAAAATTCATTTCCATGAATATCACAAAAGCATGATATCCACGAGCTCTCACGGCGATCCATCAACAATAATTCTGTTTGAATGCTTAACAATTTCTATCAAGAAATAAAATAATTGTGTTCCATAAGAAACATTCTTTCGCCTCAGAAAAAAGAAAAATACCTAAATTCCATTTTTAACTTCAGTAATCTAATTTCCTTTCTTTCGCCAATCCTCCGAAATAACATAATCTTCTGAGTAGAGCAATTTATTCAACAACAACAACAGCAACAACAACAACAATCTCAATCCGTCGATCACAACTGCAAAGACTGGTGCACTAATAAACGTGATTACATCCTTTTATTATTGAAATTTACTGCCTTAAACAAATATCTAATTTTATATGAATTTGTTCATACTGCTGAACTTTTACCCGATTTGTATTCATTTGATATCGAGGACAATAATATTAGTAAATTCAAACCATTTATTTGAATTTAAAATAGGTTAAGTACCGAGAGCGAATCTTCTATAATACATTCATCTCAGGAACTGTTATCAAATTTCATGATTAAACACTAAACTCGTGTATGAGAATTTGATTAATTGTTGGAATACTATGTTTCAATTCAATTTAATTACATTCTCTTGTCCACTAATATATTTGCCAACTTATTAAAAATGAATAAAACATTTCCTGATAAACTACTTTGTCTCTCTTATTCAAGATCATAATTTAATTTGATCTACATAAAGCTATAATTTTATTATTATAATCTAATTTGGATTAATTTAATTTACGTCTAATTATGATTTAATCTATTTTATAACTTTTGCAAGAAATGTATTTGCTTATCTATCTTATTTTAATATTATAATTTGATTTAATTTGTGCATAGTTATAATTCTAGTATTGTGACTTTATTTTATATGGTTGCAATTTCAATATTATGATTTGATTTATATTTAATCATAATTTAATTTGTAAATTTCATGAAGAAAGTATTTATCTTCTCCATCGGTGCAAGATATACCATTATAGGGGTTAATTTAATTTATACTTTTAAAATTTTTTCGTTTTATTCTGCATTTTGCTCGCTTTTTCTTTTTTGTTTAACAGTCTTTTCAATCAATTTTTTTTACAATATTTCTTTCAGCGACATTGCATAATAGCAAATTTTTGAAAGGAATTTTTTTGATCGTTCAAATATTTATATAACAAGCTATAAAATTATTCTCATTAGCATTTTCGATTTTTATTTATGCCATTACAGAAGCGAAAACTGGAAATCGTTCTGAAAATGTGGGAATTAATAATTTCGCAAGAAGATTTTGTATAAATTTTAATTCAAAATACTCCTTGTGTAATTATATTTTCAGGCATTAGTTTGGAAGCAGCATAAAACGAAATATCGATTGTATTTATGAAACTTTGTTGAAACTATCCCAATAATATTTCCGTCAATTATGTCATTTAATTATTGTGCTCTCATTATTTAGTTGCTGATTTCAATGAATTGATTTCTCAATATATTTCCGGAAATGACATCAAGGATATATCAAGTGGGTTACTGAATATTTTCCTCCCTATGTCTTGTTCTATCCAAATTTTGACAAAAATCTGAAAAGCTGCTGCTTCACGCAATAGTCATTTTAATTTTCATTTTAATGAAATATAAAATACATTGAATTTTTATGTGTTTTGTTATTTATGATTTTTTTTTTCAATTTACAAATATATTTACTATTTTTATATTTATATAGACACAAACAAACTGAATATTGCAAGCATAAAGTGCACTAGATGGAGTAAAATTTGGCTCTTCTTTTGCCGAGAATTTGGAATACTTTTATTCATAAAGCTAGAAGTAAATCAATTTTAGTGTGATATATACTAGTGTGACAAAATATTAGCGTGGCATAAAAAATATCAGTTAACTGAGCATAGAGACATTGTGTTCATAAAGCATCACGTTCCGTTAAGTGTTCGTTGTGAGCAATAGACGGAATAACCGTAAATAAATTCGGAAACAATAATGTGAGTAAAATCGGAAATGGGGAGGACAGTTCTCCTGGTCGACGTCTTTTTTATGCCAAGAATAAGTGGAATCGGTAGAATCGGAATTGTTTTTTTGGAGGCTTAATGATCCCTGCAACATTGTGTTAGTATCTAATTACTTCATATTAATGTGATTCTAGACAAGATGGACAAGCATTATATTAGCATTAATATTGTACTGTATTATGAAGGTGAAGCGATATAATCACTGTGTTATATTAGTAGCAAAAGATTTTTTTCCTACCCATTCATAAATTTCAAAGCGATAAGCAGGAAATCCTTAATTTTTTTTACGAAAATTGGAAATCCAAGAAATTATATATTCAATCTAAATTCGTTCAAAATTCTCGGAGAAAAGTCGATGACTAAATACTTTATTCAAGAATATTTAATAAAATGGTTTATTCAAGATGATTTTAAAGAGTAATTTTGGCAGTATGTGCAATCATTGGCATGTAATTCGTTTTATTTAAACAAATTCATTGCGCTAAATAAAGCTTATGCTAAAAATTTAACGATTTTTTGCAGTGCTTTCGATATTAATTAGTACGGTTTCGCTCTCCTATTCAGTTTTATGTTTAGCAGTAAGCTAGTCTCCTAGCAGATTGCCTTACCTTTTGTCTGCTCATTATTTCCTGCTTATTCATTTTTTAAGCGATTGCAATGCAATAAAAATTTTCTTTCTATCATTGTTTGCAAACACTTTTTTTTACTTTTATGAAAAATAAAACTTTCACTACTTCAATACAACGATTGCAGTTTCTATCCAATCTTTATATGTATATTATAAGCTAAAATAATTTAATTGCTTGCTGAAATATCACTGCTGGAGTGGAGTTTATTTCTTTTGTGTTATTCATAAGAAACGTTTATTTTTGTCTGTTTAAGAGAATTGCTTTTGATTCTAATTTTGATAATTCTAAAAATCTAAATGGAAGACGAATGTTAACTCGTCCATTAATTGGTTTCATTTCGAACCATATAATATGATTGCTTATTGAAATAATAATTTGATTGCGTATTGAAATATCATTGCTGGAGTGGGATTGTTTTCTTTTGTACTGTTCATAAGAAACGTTATCTTTATCCGCTTAAGAATTGCTTTTGGATTCTAATTTTGATAATTCCGAACATTAGCTGCAAGAAAGATGCTAAAAACTTGTAATTCGTCCATCAACTGGTTTCTTATTCGAATGATTTCAAGCTTAAACAATGAAATATCAGAAAAAATAAAAGAAAATAAACAAAAAAATTGAGAATTTAAAATTCGATTCTTCCAGAAACACATTATCATCTTAATAAATTTTTGCATTTTCGGCCATTTTCAATTTTTTCTTCAAAAAAAATGTTTTTGTATGCCGATCAAAGAGTAACAGTCAATAAAATGCAATTTTTCCCAAATAAACAACGAATTTTGACATTTGAAAATTTTGGAGGAAGAATTTAAAAGGACACGAAGTGAGGAGAGAGCGAGAAAATGAGGAAGACATGGATTTGAAAAAGTAAAAGATGGTGAAAAGTGGCAAAAAACATAATTTATACTTAAGGATGCGGAAGGTTTTAAAATGTTATTGAATTAAATCATGGTTACTCAATTAGATCTTTGTTACTTAATTAGATCAGGAAATTATCAATCATTAAACAAATTAAAGCTATTTTAATAGATTTTCAATAGTCGGAAAGTCATAATAATGCAATTTATTGCAAAACAATTTTACATTTATCCGGTGTCAATTTGTGTGAAATCCACACCTATAGATATTCTATAACTATCTATGGATCAAATGTGAGATCACGAATAGTCAAGAAGATGTGAGTGATGGGTAATGTATGGCTGATGACCTGTTTTGGACAGAATTACAATGAATGGATGAATAATGGATGATCATTATGGATTAAAAGAGTGGAATGAAAAAAAGTTGAAGAGAGGAAAAATCGGTTGCATCAAATATCCAGTCATGCCTGTTATTTTTGCAATTTTTCTATTTATCATTTGTCACCTTTTTCGAACTCTTTAATATTTCAATTTTAATGAAATTCGAATATTTTCCACATTTAAAATTTTTTCACTGACGCAATGTTCACTTTTGTTCACTTTTATTGTATTTCAATCGAATTATTTCAATAAAAATTAAAATAATATTTAATGCATTAAAAAATGTGATACTTTCAACTTTTCAATGCATTGAAGTTGAGAATTTTTATGTTTCCAATTTTCAATGCTCAAACTTTTTTCTTTCTAATTTCTAAATTAAGTTTGAATAATCAGACTTTAAGTTTAAATTTTTTCACAGACTTTTAAATTTCGAAAAAAATGCTTGCTGAATGATATTTTAGCAACTTTTTTTTACAAGCACAATTTTTCAAAATAGTTCACATCACAAATTCTGAAGAAACGAAAGATGTGGTTTGTTTGCTCGTAACTATAATCCATTTCATAGCACTTAAATTTAAGTCATAAATTAAAATTGTATTCCCTATCATTTGCAATAAATATATATGTGTCAAAATATTTAAAGAGCAAAGGAAATGCGCTGTCAAAAATTTTTTTTGTCGAATAATACTTACATTTTGTTTCATACATGAAACGATATTTACATCTTGACAACAAAATTTCGAAATGTTTGCGAAATGTTTTTTTTTTGAAATTTTTTTCTACCAATCCTTAAAACGATTCCAAAAGATTTGTACTGCTCTTCTTTTTTTAATTATATTCTTCCAATTTTTAGAGTGACAATTTCAGTAAAAATTCAAGTAATAACTGCTAAAATTTTATTCATCGTCTAAGCGACCAGTAAATAATTGTAGGTTTTTTTTTAAAAAATTTAAAGGAACATATCGTCAAATCATCTATTCGGTTGTTTTTTAACCAAAGTATTATTTAATGCCACAATTCATCGAAGCTATTTGATAATTTCTTCGATGATAAAACGTAATTTCCACTTCAAAATATTATTCCAATGATTCCTATTAAATAAAACCAAAAAGCCTATAATTCTTCGAAAAAAATTACTTTTTTTTGTGTTTCTTCATTTGGAATATAATTGTGAAATCTTTAATCATTTTCAACCTGACTGAAGAAAAAAAGTAATTTAAGAAGCAAACAATTATTTAAATTTTTTTGAAAAATTTATGTTGTTGATTTTTAGTGCTATTTTCAGTTTTCATTTATGTTACTAATCTGTCATACTAGTTCCAGTCCACTATTTACATCCCAAAAGCAATCTTAAATTATTCATTATTTTATCAAATTTTTTCTGGAAATATTTAGATAAATAATTTCAAAAATTAAAATTGATGTTTTTTTTTTAGTTCTTTTCCTGTATTTACTGCAACGTTTGAGCTATTAGAAGTTATTTTATGGGATAGGAAAAAACGATGTCGAATGAATTCGTAAAAAAATTGGTAAATTACAAAAGATTCTGTCAGAGAAAAATAGAAATAACAAAATACAAAAAAGATTTGGCATAGTTTTTTTTCATTTTACTTAAAATGTTTCGTTTGACGCAAACAAATAATAGTTTTCTTGTCATTCTTATATGTTTTTAAAAAAGTGAATGTTAAATGAGAGTTTTTAAAATGAAGAGGACAAATTAACAGCGGTAGAACTTTTTGACGATGTCATTTTTGTTTTGTTCAAAAATTTATTTGAATTGGAATAATCGCAAAATCATTGCAAGTTTGAGTACAAGTTCTTTTTCTTATTCTTCAAATTGCACTATTAGAACTGAATAATTACAACATTAATTTATCTGAATGAAAAAAAAAACTGGAATTATCATCTATTCTTATTCGTTTTTATTGAATACAATTTTTTTTAACAAGACATTTCATTTTTTTAACGCATAATTTTCTCCTCGTAGAATATTTTTGAATGACAAAATTTGCTTTAATTTTTTATTTAAATATGAAAATTTCAATTTAAATTTTTAAATTTAATATTTGATTGCAATATTCGCAATCGACTTATATGACAACAAAATATTCTGCTTAAATGTAAAATGAAATCTGATCGTAATTTTGCACTATGCAAACATTTTTAACATTTGCTTCAAACATTTTATGAATGTAATCATATGATTTAAATAAATGGCCAATATTTGATTAAACAACCTGATTTTTCCTGCAAGATCTGCTCATATCTATATGATTGCATGCCGAAAGAACCTGATTGCTTGCCAGTAGAGTTAGAGTACACATTGAAAAAAAACCATATAGATCTTTTATTTATGCTAAATATGTGATTAGAAATAAATGTCACGAAAAAATAGTTATAAAATCAACTCTGTTTTTTCATATTATTTATTGGCTCTGTAGATTGTTATCTGACTCTTTGGTTTATCTGAGATTTCTACTAATATTAAGTCTTATTGTTATGTTAACCTTACTTAAAATTTCCAAAGGATTTCTTTAAAAGTGATAAGATGAACTTTTCGATTACATGAAATGAAATCTTGCAAAAATTATTTTTCAATTCAGAATTTGAAGAAATCATTGTAAAATTTTATCTTTATCATATTCTATCTGTGATCTTCTATATCTAAGCAATTTTGATTTCCAAATAGTTTCAAACAAGCAACAAAAACAGTTGAAAAAAAATTTCAAAAAAAATTCAATTCTATAATTTTTCACTATCTACATGGCTATAATATCAAACTTTTAGTAAGATAACATCATTGAAAAATAAATGGTTTTTTTTTTTTCCAAAATTCATGAATTAATTTTTATGTTATTCACATAATCAAGGAAAGGGGAAAGAAGAGAAAATGGAAATGTGAAATGATAAAATTATTTCATTGGTTATATGAAGTTAACAATTACATGAAGCTATCATTAATCCCACTATTACCTGTTGTCTATTAATTATATTAATATATTAGCAATTGCAACACTGATCATTTAGTCATTTTGTAGGATTAAACTTTTAATTATATTGATATATTTTAATTACATTAACATTAAGATTATATTATGATATTGATAACTGCACTGTTAAATTATATTATTAGTTGTAACTTCATGTAATGTTTGTTACACTAATATGTCATATTATTATTAAATTTGTCATTTTATTGAACTATTATATTATTGATTATATCATTATCATTATTTTATTAAATATGCACTGCATGATAATATACACATTTGAATACTGTATGATAGAAAAAAGGAAGGTTTTTTTCAAATTCTATTTAAGTTATTATTTTCACGAATTCATTAATAGGACTGGTTGCTTTTTTAAGCAAAAGGAAGAGAAAGAAGAGAAAAAAGAAATAGAAGAAAAAAGAGAAGATGAAAAAGTGAAATAATAAAATTATTAATGAGAATTTTTTTTAATTAATAAATAACCATTCATGTTCATGTGTTTTAAAATTTGATATTAATAATAATTTTTATTTTTAGTAAATATTATTCGCTTATTTCTTAAATTACTTTTTAATTATTGTCTACAAATCAGTACCAGTAATATTAGACTGTAATGCTTAATAATGGTGATAGTAGCAGTAGTAATGGTAGTTACTGAAGGATAATTAGCGGTAAAATCGATGGGTATGAGATATTTATGTTCTGTTTACATTCCTTCATAGATATATGTATCCTTCGTCCGCTTGTCTGTTTGTGTCTATATCTGTTTATTTAACATATATTATTCGTCATTTACTTCGCTAAATTTTGTTTGATCACCATTTCATTGTATTGTAAGTCTTAAAATTTAGCTTACAAATTGTTGAATATTTTACATTTCTTGTACTGAATTTCTGTTCATAATGTCTTTTTTTTGTAGAATTAAATTAAATTTCCAGCGGAACATTATTTTAAAAAAAAGATTTGACAAAATTGATGATAGCTAACTGTTATGAATAAATTACTAAACAAATCGCGTGATTGATTGTCTGACTCATTTTTATTGTCTAACTCAACTCAATAGTTGATTTTATTTTCTGACTAATTGGCTGAATTGATTCATTAGGTAACTATTTGACTGAATGATTACTTCACAAAAAAGTTCAGCAATAAAATAAGATGATTAACTGATTGGCTAATTCATTGGTTGATTAATTACTGTTGATTAGCTTTGACTGATTGATTAATTAATTAATCGATTAATTGATTGATTGATTGTTCTGTTGATTAGTCAATTGGTTGGCTAATGAATTATTAAATTAGAGTCTGATACGTTTCTCACAAATTGAAGAGCATAATCCAAAAATAAAATTGAGAACTGAAATTAAAATTTGTATTTAAATTGATCAATTAAGTATATATTGGATTTGCACAATTACATAAGCATTAAAGAATTGCAATATTGAAATAATATTAATTCGTTTTTGTTTGTAATGCATGAAACTTGTTTTTTCCCTTTTCTCATTAACATTATACATTCAAATGAAAGAATTAATTGCTTCATTTCATAATGCCATAGCAAGCATACATAAGTCAAGAAATTTGGAACCAAATTTAAACTTTGTTTTTAAATCACAATTAATGATTCAATTATTGTGGGCGACTAATTCAGATCGCCAGTGAAAAATCTTTTGCTACTTTATTTTTACCCCAATAACTAATAAATATTCTTATTTTCTAATGTACTCAGTAATGCAACTATTGAAATTGTACCTTCTTTTCTTTTCTGTTTCTCGCTGTTTCTTTCTTCTTCCTTCTTATTTATCCATAATAAAAAGTATGGGTTTTTAAATTTATGTTTCATTTTCCGGTTTTTCGCAGTTCATTTCATTTTCATTATCGAAATTACAGTTGCTGAAATCAAAAATTCCGGTTCATAGAATTTGTTGAATGGACATTTAAATGATTTAACATTTGTGAAATTTCAAATCAAATGCTTATATTTAATTCCAAATAATAATTCGGACATTTTAGTGGATGCTTAATAACAAACAAGTTTTCCATACATAAACAAATATATAAATCTTAAATTTCAAATTAACATTTTTATATATTGAAGGCTTCGCGAAAAAATTGCTATTTGCAATCATTTAACTCCATTTATTCAAGAAACTTTAATTTCAAATTCATGTTTTAATTTTTAACAACAGTTTTATTTCAAATAGCAAGAAATGCCAAAATATTTCAATGTTCAGCTGTAAACCCTATGGAAGGAAGTTTTATTTTATTCTTAATTTTCACTTACTACAAATCTTTGAAAATTGCTATCTGCAAATTATAAATTATCTGTTCAATTGATAAATCACTAACCAAAATTACAACATAGATTGCTAATTAATTTGCTGATCATAATTACATTTTCAAATATTATTTACTTGTTGCATGTTGTTAGTAAATCTTAAAAGAATTGAAGCAGATATGAAAATAAAAAAAATCATTTCTAATTTAACTGACCTATAACATTCATATTTCGTATAAATGAAATAAAGGAAATTTAAGTGAATTTTTCTCTTTCCATTCTTTTTTTTAAATTTAAATTTAAAAAAAATTCTTCCCCAGTGTTTTACATTCCTAATTTTCGGATTTTCTTAAAATACAAAATTTCGATTGTGGTTTTATTTATTTATTTGATGACAAACAATTCATTACGACTATTACACTCTTACATGTTCATGAATAAACACTTGGCATAATGCCGTAGAGTAATATTATCTAAGTCGAGAATATTTGTCTTCTGGGTGACCTCGATATAATTGTTCATCATTCATCTCCTTAAATGCCAAACTTTCCCTAACATTAATTAATCATCAACCCATAATAAGCAGAATTTTATTGTGTTTACCACTTTATAATTATTAAAAATTCCATTGAATACTAGAAATTCTTAAAATACTTTCTATAAATTTTTTGATAATTTTGTTTTTACATATTTTCGTAATTAAATATGATTCGCAAAATTTGTAAAGTCTCTTTTTTTACATTCTTTTGGCAAATACAAATAAGATGTATTTTACTGAGAAAATTTTAATTCCTTATTTTTAAACTTTTCGCTTTATTTTGCAATCAATTATTATTAGATTAAAAATCTTCAATTTATTCATTATGAAATCTTTTTATAGTTATTTCATTACCATTAATCTTATATAATGGAGTAAATTTCTTCATAAACAATAGATGTACTTTTTCAGCACATCAAAGTAAAGTTAACAATTTTTTAGCTATTTAAAATAAATTTAATTCATTGAACAATGAATCAAACCACCTATAAAATATATATATTTGCAACAACTTTTTTTCATAGTGCATAATGCTGGATTTTATTACATAAATTTACATATTACATATTACTTTAGAACTTTTTTTTCTTTCTTTCTCTTTTATAAAAGCAGTATTTATGTTATAACGTTGCATATCAAATATAAATATTTAATTTTTTCTTATGAAAATTTTCTATATATATTTTTACCATAATTATTTGTTGCATTCTCATCAAAATTCTATTATTTGCTTCCTAGTCATAATCTGCACAATTTCATGATATGTTATATCAATAAATTTCACTTGGCACCGTTTTTATCACCATTATCTTCATTATGAACTTTATCAATAATTTCTTATTTGGGCCATTTTTACCATCTCACATTAATATCAGTTATGTCATATCCTTTACTCACCCATCGCTTTGTTTAATTGATAATATTATTTAATATTTGATAATTACATCATTTTTCAAATGTCACTGCTGTTTCATATTTATATTGGTATCAGTAAGTGTTAATTAAATGCACGTTAATTACCTATTAATTTATTTTAATTTAATATATTTGAATAAGTCTTTGTAACTTTTTGAATTTCTTTTTTTCCGAATTTCACTTATAAAATTTTCTTACTAATAACAACAAATAGCTATGTAGATTCTCAGAATTCAAAAAAATTCATTTTCGAAGACATACGTTTATTATGCATGCAGTTAGTAATTCATATCTTCCAATTTTGAATTCTATTCTCAAATACAATTTCATTTAATATTAACGAAGCGTTTCTTTTTCTTTCTTTCTGTTATATGTATCTACACTGACAATACTGATAATGTGATTAGGTTACTGATAATAATATAGATGCTTACAAATAATTATTCGGGATTTCGATTGCACAAATTATAATAAATGAAATTTAAATTAGCCGTTTGAGAAATTAGAAATTAAAAAATATCATCAGTATAAAATTTTTATTGCATTTTATTGTTTAGTAAAAAAAAGGAAAAAATTCCCAAAAATTTGAAATATATTTCAAGAAAAAAATAAATTTGAAAAGAAGCAAAATTATCATCTTCTTTTTAGTGTGTGCAATAAACGACGAATTTAATACAATTCATTTAATTAACAAACAGTGAAATTTCTTTTATTGCCATTTTCTTTTTTTTCCTTTTTTTTTTGTTTTAATTTCACATTATTTACGAAATAACCAAATAACATAATTTCTGTGTAATATACTAAATCTAACTGATGACTTCGTATCTAAATCCAACTGATAACTTATTCGTATTTACTGATAATTTTTTTTAGGAAATAATTGAAGCATCAAATAATGAGTTAATAAATTGAATGAATTTTATAAAATTTAAACACGAATATAAGGTAAAAGTATAAGTGTGCTGAAATTTTTTAAAAAAAATTTTTTTAAATCCTTTCTAAAACTAAAAAGGTATTGATAATTTATATTTGACCCAAATGTCTTTCTCTATTCCTCATTTCTTTTTTTGTCCATTTTTTCTGCAACCTATTTCTCTCTCCTCTACTTTCTTCTTCCAATTTCATTTCAGGATTTGTTGCGAAAAATATCAATAGCATAATAATGATTTTTTAAAATCATTTCTACAATTCTATCTTGAATTAATTTATTCTTCAGTGGAAAAAACTTTTTTTGGTTCAGTTTTTATTTTTAATGCCAATATGTTTTTCGTGTTGCCCTCAAATAAAAGAGAAGAAAGATAATACATCGACAATGACATAGTGCTACCTATAAACCATATCAAAATTGGCAAAGAAATCACTTTTAAATTGACCTTTGTATGAGACATTTCATACAGAATCACTGCTGGGTCAACTACATAAAAGACTATTTGAGATATACTGTTTCTATAAATCTTAAGGCATTTCCCTGCTAAATAACCAATAAAGTTTGTAGAGTGTGATATAAATAGGTAATATTTTGAGAAATTAATTAATTATGCCAGATAGGATTAATTATTGCTTCAAAATATAGATTCACAAAATGTCGGTATTTCTTTTCTATATAAGCAGTCTTACTGGTTTAATTAATTGTGCTAGATTGGACTGCTAGATAAGTATTTGCATCAAAATATTACAACATGGGAACGTCTAAAAATAGCAAAACATATGATATCTCCTTTTCCTCATATACTGTTGCTTATCAATTTTCTTATCATTTCATGTCCATTTATTATTTCTACGGTAATTTTTAATGACCTTGTTCCAGCTCTGGCCTTCAGTACTGCTTGAATTTATTTATTGGGTCAATAAATGGTTAATGTAAGTTCATTTTTTCTGTGTACTATCGGTTGCTATGCAACCATACAAATGATAGTATCGGGCTATAATTTTGTTTTATTTGTTTACCATCAATTTATTCCGACATACATTGGAAAATACGAGTGTGCCGAATTATCCTAAAAAGAATATCATATGGTACTTGTAATTTGTTTTGTCAACGACTGTCATAGCAATGAAGAAATATAATAAGATATTCTTTCCATACATTTGCATTTTCTATTTACCCTTCCGTTTGTTTATTTGTTTACTGTTCACAACTAGTATGATATTCTTACAGTTGTTCGTTTATTTTTTTATTTGTTTATATTGATTTGTTTGTTTATCTCTTCGTTTTCATACTTCTCGTTTGTTTGTTATGTTATTTGCACCGATTTGCTTGTTTCTTTCTTTGTTTGTTTACTTCGTTTATTTTATGTTTCTTCATTTTTTCTTATCGATCTATTTTTTATTTGCTCAAATTGATTTCTTTATTTACTTCTTTATTTGTTTATACCGATTTACTCGTCTATTTTTTTAGTATTTTACTGATCTAATTATTTGTTTCTGCCGATTTATTTGCTTATTTCTTTATTTGTTTACTTCTTTATCTGTTTACTTCTTTGCTTGCTTACTTTTTCATTTGTTTACCTCTTTACTTGTTTATGGCGGTTTATTTGTTTTACATATTCTTTTTCATCATTTATTTTTTGATACTGCGATTTTTATTCAAAAAATTTCAATTTTTTTTTCATCTTATTTATGGTTCCTCTGATCAACAGAATGCAATAGTCATTTTCCAATTTTTCCTGCTTATATTTATACTCATTACTCATACTTCTTTCTACACATTTTACTAATGAATTTACCGGATAGTAATTCTTGATTGATACGAAATTTACCGGATAGTAATCTGGATTATTTTAGTACAAATAATCTGGTTTTAATTTCCGAATTTTTCAATTTTATTCTTTATAAAAACTTTTATTTCTTTTCTTTGCTTTCATTTTTTTCTTTTCGTTATCAATATTGTTTTTTTTATCATTCCTTTTTTCCTCATTCTTTCCTTCTTTTCCTTTCAACTTTTTCTCTTTTTTTTCAGTGAAGATTTCTATTCTTTTTTAACATTTTAGATCATCATCATTCATTCTGATAATTTTTGCAATTTTTCTTTTTTTCGAGAAAGAGAAAAGAAGGAAGAGAAGAAAAAGAAAAAACAGAAAACAACCGGTTTTTATGCAAATTCATTCGCTGACAAATTCAAGAATACTTAACGAATTTTCATTTCAATCTATCCTTTTCACCCTCTTTCTATCATCCACCACTTTTTATTATCACTTTTTATAGAATTAATAAATTTGAAGTTTCCTTCTTTTTTTTGTTGCGCTCTTGTCCGTTATGACGATAACCTTGTTGTCAACTTTCATCTCAACCATCGATGGATCATTCTTAATTCAATGATATTATCAATTTCCAATATTTATTTAATTCTGATTTCGTTTCCAAAATATTCCAATTTCTTTATTAAAAAATTGAAGTCCAAAATTTATCAGCTTTTACATCCAGAATATCTAGAATTATTTGATGAAAACCAAAATAAAGAAATAAATAAATAAAATTTCAAAAGATGTTATAAAACAAAAAGCTTTAAAGAAAAATGAAACCCAACTACCGTAATATTTGAGATAAGTTGATAACTATTTTATCAATGAAAGTCATTAAACATATTTACGCTAAGAAAAAACAAATTTTCATCTATTTTTTATTGAGAATTTTAACAAATAATATATTTTTTAGCAATTATTTGTTGAATCTCAAACATTAACAGTATTGTCTGAAAAACAAATAATTTAACATTTATTTTTTTTTTTTCGAACTTTCAATTATATTTTAATTATATTCAAATAAGAAAGAAAAATCAACTTAAAAATTCCAGCAATTTAAAATCAGAATTTAAAAAAAATTTTTGAAATAATGATATTACATTTGCATTTCACATTATTTTATTGTATGCCTGTAATTAAGCTTTTTATAAATGTTTTAATAAGTTAATCGAAATTTTTCATAATTAGCAAAAATATTTCAATAATAAGCAGTTAATTGAAAATGGTAAAATTTAGATATCGATAGTTTTATAGGAGATATCGATAGTTTTATATGTCAAAATATCAATGAAATAATTTCTTCATATATATCATTTCAATTCAATGATATTTTAATACAATATTTATTTTAATTTAATATTCAATTCAATAATAATTTTTTCGCATGTCATTTTAAATTAATATTGTACGGAATATATTATTATTGATTAATACAAGAAATTTCAGAAATGACATTTCAATTTTGTTTTTTTATTTACTCTAATCTAATTTTGCAAAATTATTAACCATCTTCAGTACTTTTATAGTTGATAGTAATAATTTAATTTATCATAAATCATTTGATTACTAAATCTAATCATTTCAATTAATTAATCTGAATTATTCTCCTTATTTTCGTCTAATATTTTTATCATTTTGAAAAAGAAAAATTTATTCGCCTCTCTCTCTCATTTCCTCTCTAATCTTTCTCATCATTTTTTTTGATTTTTTTCTAGATTGAATATTTTGAAATAAAATTTAAGGAATTTCAATCTCATAGCATGGAACAATACATACACCGTTAGTCGGAGATTTGTATGTGTAGTTCAAGGATAGTTCATCATTTTCAAATAGTTGAATTATGACAAGAAAAAAAAATAGAACTATAAAAAGAAGTAACAGCGAATGCAAAATTGGTTTTGAAAATTAAATAATTTTATATTTAATTATCAAAATAAGTTAACAATTGGAAAATAACAAATTTGTTATGCAAAAAAAGTTAACGAATGAAATTAAGAACAGAAAAACGAAGGAAAATAGAAATTGGAACCGAAAAATAATTAATTTTAATATTAGAATTATTTTAGTTTTTTTGAAAATGAAATATCAATGAAAGCTCATTTAACAATGATTTATGTTTTGAGAAAAGAAGAATGGAATTAAATGACAAATTTCAACAATGATTTATATTTTTACAATAATTTAGCAAATTTAAATGATTAAAAAAAAGCGAACATGGAAACTTTTAATTAATAATTCTTTTAATCAAGAATTGTTTGTAAATTGCACGAGAAAAAATTTGTTTCAATGATAACAAATGAAATTGTATTAATTAGTAATTTCTATAAGAATTATTAAATGTCACGAAACTACAATTAGTAATTTATCATACTAATTACTAAATGTTAAATTGTTTGAATGAAATTATAATTAATAATTTATGGAATCAATACATAAAATGCTAAGATCAACCGTCTCTATTTGATAATAAATTGATTTGCTCTTTTCATTTTCCTTTTCATTTTGTATTTAATTAAATTAGAATGATAAATTAAATAAATTTTATAATTTATAAAAACCGTTGGGTATATAAAAATTGTCACAAAAATTTAATAACACTATTAATAAGTTTATAGTTAGTTGATTGAATTAAAATTTAATTATATTACAGTGAATTACACAGGTGATTTAAAATGTTCGAAATGAATGAAGGTCAATAAAAATGAATTAGCATCCATTACATCCATGGATGTGAATCACGAAGGTGCGGGAGGATTGAATGTTGTTGATGAGGGAGGTGAAGAGGGAGTGAAGTGGAAATGTGGCCGAACAAAGATATCGAATCTAAAAATGCTACTACGCAATAATTTGTTACAGGTTGAATAGATATGGATGATTGAAATAGATTGATGGCGATGACCTTGTACTATTCCTCCTCCTCTTCCTCCTCTTTCTGTTCCTCTTTTTCATCCTTAACTTTTCATCCTCTTTTAAGTGCTAGTAACAGTAGTGTGGCAATGATAATAATAATAATAGTAATAGTAATTCAGTAAATAGGTTAAAATGAAAAATTAATAAAAAATCAAATTTTCTTTTTTCTACCATTTTCTTCATTACCTTTTTTTATTCCATTCAATCATCCAATCAATCAATTCTTATCCATCATTAATAATTCCATTAAAGTTGTTTTTAATTTCTTATATTCTTTCTACATTTCTTTTCTTAAATCATCTTTATTTGGATCTGAATAAATAATAATAGTTTAATGTTTAACAATCTATATATTTCGTTTTATTCAGGCAATAATTTTTTTGATTTAACTAATTAATACTTGAATTTCATATTTTCTGACAAATATAAATTTGTTTTAATTTATTTTTTTTTTAAAAATTCTTTCTGAAAGATTTTAATTTGATTTTTTTTAAATTTATTTATTTCTTGATTATGATGAGAATTTTTAATTTATTTGAATTTTATAAATACATTATTTGTAATCATTTTATCACTTGTAGGATTAGAATTTGTTTTATAATATCATACCAGAAAATACATATGCGTATTCATCGGTACTACAATTAGTGATCTTATCACTTATCATATGTATAATTATTATTCGATTTCTTTCATATTTCATTATTATGTTATTTGTTTCTCCATCATTTGCATCATTCTATCATTTATTCCGATTTGTCAATTCCTGAATTCCTTATATAAAAGTACATGTGCTGTTATTATCCCATCCTATGTTTATTGCCCATCATTATCTGTTTGAATCCAATTCATTTTCCTTTCATTTTCAAAATCTTAAAGATTTAAATCAGAGAAGTGTGTCATAATTTCATTAATAACACTTAACGGATAAATATAAATTACTATTAATAAATTAACAACGCATGAACATAAATCACCGTTTTTTAAATTATTACTAACAATCACCATTATATTTCAAGTCATTATTATCAGAACTTCCTTTTTCTTTTCTTTAAAAATTGAATTACGGTATTTCATTATTGAATATACATTCATGTTTTCTCATTTTTCTCATAAAAAATTCAAAAAGAATTCTCAACATTCAAATTCTTTCAAATTCAATTCTCATATGATCATCTTCCCTGAAGTAAGCACACAATTTATTTCTTTCGAATTTATTTCATTCAATTCTTCATTGAAAATTATTTTATTTTATTAAAATTCTTTCAATTAGATTCAGTTTCTTTTCGTTTTTCTTTCTTTTAAATTTTTGTCTTTCTTATTGTCATTTATCTCTGTGGCCAAAAAGGCTATTTTTCAATGAAGAAAAAGTAATAAAATTAATCGTAAATTTGCATTTTCTGGCAATTATTTTAATTTTCTCATTGTTTATTTTCTTTCCTGTCTTCTTTCATTCATTTTTAATTTACTAACACAAATTTAATTCTGTTTTACTTTTTTTTTCTCTTTGTTCCTACTTCTCCTTAATTCCACCAACAAATTTTGTTGTAAATGTAGTGTCAATAAGTGTTGACAAAAATTTCAGTTTTTTCTTCATTTCAAAGTTTTTTTCCAAATGTTTTATTCGTTAATAGCAAAAAAAATACGAAAAAGATAATGTGCAATGATAAGATCGGATATTAGAGGCGAGAGAAGGCGAAACAGAGAGAGAGAAAAAAAGATAAAAGAATTTTAGGATACAATGAAATGATAAAATAATTGCTAAGCCTAAGCAAATTGATTAATTAAAATTTGAATTGAATCATCTACATCAGTTAAGTTATTTATTTACTTTTTTAGTAAAGGAAAACTCAAACATTTACATCAGTTAAGTTATTTATTACTTTTTTAGGAAAACATAGTTTCCTTGTGCAAATTTTCCGTGATTAATTATTAAGTAGTAGTAACAAATTGCTGATGTAATGCTTGCTGATAGTCAAGAATGGATAATGTTAAAACATAGTAAATCGATTGATCAACAGATTTTAAATTAAGCCAGTTCTTTAAAGCCATTTCAATATTTTCTATTATCTATAGATTTCAAAAAGATAAATGATATTTCTCGAAAATTTTTGAAAATCAATCATTGAAATTACAATATGTCCATCATTTATCACCAATCAATAAATGGATGAGATTATAATCGGCTTTCAACCGGTTTTTCCTAAAGTAATGCATTAGTAAAAAAACTGAATTAAAACCAAACCATAATTACCTGTTTTTCTCATTTATCATCAATAATACCGTGCAGCAATAAAACCGGAAGGCAAATAGTGGCAGAGCAAAAGAGCATTTGGATTGTTATTTTTATTACCAACTAGTTATTAATTAATCTTATCATTTCCATACCGTTCATCTTCCTAATTTCACAAAACCGGAAACCGGAAATGTTTCTTTTATCTCCTCTATGAATACATTCTATTGTTCGTTACAAGGAATCCGAGAAAACAAAAATGGTATCATCGTTCCGAGTTTTTTTTTTTTCACTGCATTCCCTATTAATTAGTTCTAAGTTATTGCGTGAAAAAAATTTTCCAGAAACAAAAAAAAAGAGGTTCAGAAGATTTCTTTGTCATCGCTATTTGTTGAATAAATTTTTTAGCAATGAAAAAACCAAAAATTGACAAATTAAACTATTCCGTCATTTTATTCTGCGTTGTCATATGATTAATATTATTTTTTGAAATGTAGCATTTCGATATATTTCATTCCTTTTTATTTCAGTGATTTTTCGGGAATGTAGCAGTCATTAAATTCAACTTAAAATCTTTTTTAAATTTTTCGTCTCTCCCACGTCAATTTTTTTGTCCTTTTTTCTTCAAACGATTTATTTTAGGCAGGGTTGAATAGGGAAGAAATTGAAAAGTTAAAAAGTAAGAATAATGAGGGGAAGGAGGTGATGGGAACGTAAAGAATTAACAATTGAATTTAAAATATTGCTTTTTGATATAAATTTTTACTATTTAATTGAATAGCACTGAAGAATTTTTTTAAATGAAACTGTTCATCAGGGCAAATTTTAATTGACGATAGTTTTTCATTTAGAGATCAGTTAATTAAAGCTAATTAACGAACTACTGTATATTTACAAACACTGTAAATGATTGAATCAAATTTGAATAGTCAATGAAATACCAAAGGAAAATTCTTTCTGTCATTCAGGCTTTTTTTTCGGAGTCTGACAATATTGGAATCTGCTATCATAATTACATCAAAAGCGGACATGTAGCATTTCTAAGCTATTTTAATCATTCAATTAATTTACATCAGAATTTTCACAGTGAATTTCAAAAATTTCTGTTTATTTAAGGATTAATTTAATTTTTTATTAAAATGAAATAAAAAAAGAAATATTTTGAAGTATTTACATAATTGTCAAAAATTTAAATAATCAATACTAAGAAAAATTTTTTAATTCTGTTAGCCTGTAGAAATCTTTGTCAAATTTTGGTATAACTTCTTTTTATTTCAATCAGTTTTTATTCAATGAAAATATGTGTGTAACCAATTGGAATTATTAAATACTAATTATTTCGATCGATATAAACTTCATTTTTCTTTCCTCTCTTTTTTTTTGGCTCATTTATGAAATTGGAGTGAAATCTGTATTGATATAAAGAGAGATGTTAAGGTGATGAAAAGATGAGATAAAGAGAACTGGTAAAGATAACTCTTTTTTTTTTTTGATAACGACAATAATGATAATTTATTTAAATATTATTAAAAAATTAACTTTCCATACGAAAAGAAAATTATGAAACCATAATTAATTACCAGTAAACTACTAAACTACTATAACACTATTAAAGAATTTCTTTCAGTGCAAAATTCTATTTTTTAATTTATTTACTAATTTTAATTTAGTAAATACTTGATGCAATTATTTTTTAAGCAAAAATTCATCAGATTTCTTCGATTTTTTCCTATCATCAGTGTTTTCTTTTTTTTTTCCATTTTATTTATTTTGCTTAGTTAGTTTTAGAATAATAATATTTGTTTACTAAGTCTTAGAATAAACTTTGCAATAACATCAAATGCATGTTTGCATTAGCGGAACAAGAAAAAACAAAGTATAGTGTTGAGATTCCGGAAAATAAATACACCATGAGCCAGTTCTGTTTTTTGTGTTAAAAAAATTCTTTCTAACCTATTTAGATGAAACTTTTTTTGGAATTCATTTCACTAAAAAGCATATCAAAAAAAATTTTTTTTTCTAAATTTCGCTTTCTTTTTGAAATTTCGTATAATTTTTTTTTATAAATTTCAAAATTTCGTATTAAAAATTATTTTCTCTTTTTTCCCATTGTTTTAGTTAATTAATTTTGATTTAATAGTGATTTGTTATTTAACAAGTCTGACATGCCATGTTCCCTCTTTCTCTCTCTTCGATTTAATTCATTATTGATCGTTTTCAACTTGGTAATTTTATGTAGGCAAGAAATATTTGAATGATATCGATACATACTGAAAGTAATCCGTTGGTAATACCGGTAATAGGAATCTATCTATTATTATTGGTTTGATCTCGCAAGCGAAGATTTGAGAGCCTGCAGAGTGAATTTCGTACCTGAAATTCATACACCAGAGCTCTTAGTAAGCTTGAGCAGGGTTGACAGCAAGATTCTCTCATAGTGATAGTCTTTACAAAACTAAACGAGCTTCATGTACCTGGTTTTCTGGTCAAAATTGTCCTCCTAAGGTGATTGCACGAATGACAGTGAATTCCACTTCCCATTTCTTCTGTCGTTAGATACGCTTTATCCTACTCTTCGTTTGAAACAGTTATTTGGCTTCGGACACCCTACCAGGAAATGTATATGTCACCGTCAGAACATTCAAATCTCACAAGGTCACACAACCTCTTTATCTTAACAGGGAAGTAACGATAAAAGAAATTATTTTATATATAAATACATACAAAATGTAAACCTCTTTTATTAGAAAAAAAAGCAGTATAGAAGTGTATAATATGATCCGGGAAATATTCGGAAATTTCCGGAAAGTTCATTTCATGATCTGATCAATCAATGAATTCTTAGAATCAAACTTAATCTTATTGATCTCTCATGTTCATTATTTGAAATACAATCACTAGCTTGTTTCAAAATATCTCAAATTAAATTAAACGACAACAATTAATTTAAATTAATGACATTTTCGTTAGAATATAAAGAAAAAAAATGTAAAAAAGTTTGAACGATTTTTTTTTTCACGAAAATTAGAACTATTTTAAATTTGGCAAATATGTTTAATTTTCCTTTGCTTTTTTTTCCTTTTGAAAGTTTAATTTTAATTTATTCTTATCATTTCTTTTTTTTTACATTCTAATTGTATGTCGATCTTTTTTTCTCGTCTTTCTAATGATCTTTTATTGTTTTTTCTTTCTTTTTGGCCTAATTAAATTCTTTAATTTCTTTTGTTATTTTTTCTTCTCTGCGAGAATTTCATTTCGAATTAAAAAAAAAAAAAACATTTTTTGAGATTAAAAAATTTTCATAACGGAAGTGTTTTGAAAAAAAAAAAAGATAATTTGAATGATAATAAAATAATTGTATGAAATGAACCGTAAGATCAGAGGAAATATTTTAACGTAAAATGGGAAAAGTTTTTGGATCATTTGATGAGTTTAAATGAATAAATGAATGATGAAGTTCCTGCAATGTTAAATGTTGAATGGTTAACAAATTTCCTCCTTCCTCTTTTCCGTCTACTGTATAATGATACTGTAAATTTTTTGATATTTTACAGTATCTTTTGTTGTTTTTAGTCAACATGAAAAATTTTTCTTTTTGTCTACTATAAAATAATTAGCATGCTACTTTTGATATTTTTTAGTATTTAATTCATTTTTTCTTTTCTTTTTTTTATCAATTGCTGCTTGAAATTTTTTATGATTATCTTTTTTCTTCTTTTTTTTGTTGCTTAAACTATTACTTCCTTCAATTTGACAATTGCTAAATTATTTTATGATTCATGATAATTATTAATGATAATTTTGTAATCGTCTACAATCAGTAATAACGATTAATAACGATCTGCAATCAATAATAACGATTAATAATGTTTATTTTGAACATGACATATCATGCTTATATAATTTCACACTTTCGCAATTACTTACGTATAATTTCGTGCTTATACAATTACTTACGTGTAATTTTAGGCTTACACAATAAAACTGAGCTTCTTAATTAAACTGAACTTTTTAATTAAACTGGACATCTTAATTTTATGACCATAGCATATGAATTCTAATGATTATTAAAATTTAATTTCAGATAATTTATAATATTTTTTCACAATGTGTATACATTAATTATAAATGTAGCATATGTGATACAGAGATTGCTAAGTTTATCAAGCTTATTTAATCACTCTGTAAAATGTCAATTATTAAAGTGCGACAGAAATAATCGATACACACATAAACAAACATACAAAACACGATTAATACATGCATAAATAAATACATAGACACATTCATTTGCACATTTATATTTACATTTGTTAAATTTTAATTAATATATGAAATTCAATGGTTTGTAAAAATCAATTCAATTTGTAATAGAAATATAAAATAGTAAAAAAACTTATTTACAAATTGTTTGTTTCTTCGAAATGAAATTATTAATTTAAATTTCCGTCTTTCTTTTTTCTTTTTTCACAAAATTTTCTCCATAATTTTTTTCCTTATTTTGCTTACGTAAGCCACCTATTGTCCCATATATATATAATGCAAACCGTAAAATAGGCTGCTATGTAAATAAAACGCCATTATCCATTCATCATTTGTTGTAAAATTTTTCGAAAATATTGTTACTGAATGAATTTTTTTACGGTAGCAATTTATTTCACTATTTACCAGTAATTTTTAGATTTTTAGACGATCGTTTTTTTTTCCCATTTTGCTATAATTTTTGAAACAAAAAATAGAAATTGAATTATTTTACAAAAATTTACTAATTTTTTATTTGATTAAAATTTAAAACTTTTAGCAAACTATTTAGAATTTCAGAATTACATTGTTGTAAAGTAACAGAGTAAAATTTTACCTCTAAATTTAAATTTTAGTTTTTTTTGACACATTTTATCACTAGATTTATCATTTTGTTTTTTTTGAGGGGAAGCCGATAGAGCATTTCAATTAAATGCTTTTCGTTTAAAAAATTTATTCAGTGATTACATCAAATTTTAAATGCGTGTAAGCTTTCTCTTAACTCGTTAAGGTTATCATTGTCGACTGAATACTTAAACTTTGAAATGAAAATTGAATTTATAGAAGAAAAAAACTTTTGTGATCTCAATTAATAAAAAGACTTTCAATAATTATAATACTAGTTATGGTATTTCTATCGTTTCATTAAATTTCCATACTTTTGATTATTTCATTTATTTTTTATCCAAATTCAAACGCACCAAAAAAAAAGGAAAAGAATCTTTCCAGTATTATTATTCATCTGCTGCAGCTAGAGCTAAGCCAATACTGACCATTTTAGAAAGATTGGCTAACAAAAAGAGCCAAGCCAATGTTCGGCCATTTTGGCAAAATATGCTTAAAAAACCTACCAATTTGTCAACACATTCATACGATTTCAGAAATTTTTTCTAGCTTACTCATTAATTAATTTTTTTATGAAATTTTAATGACAAACAAAAAAAAGATGGATGTTATTTCCAAAATGAGAAAAAGAAAGACGATTGAAGTAAGTAATTAATGAGTAAGTTAGTGAAAAATACTGTATATTAAAGTGCACATGTATTTTTTGTCTTTCTTACAGACAAAAAAAGTACGAAAATTTTTCATTCTTTTTAAAATTTATTGATTTTTTTCGAACAAAAAGAATTAAATTGAGTTGCGATGGAAGGATTTTTCAAAGTTTCTTTTCTGATATTTAAATTAATTACTTTTTATGCTCATTTGATATGTAAATAATTTTCCTCGTTGAAAATTACTTTTTTTTAAATCGAAAAAGTTTTTAAATCCCTCTCAAATCTATCATAATTTTATTCATCACTTTTGTTTGCCATTTGTACGAAATCTTCAACTTGTTGCAACAACAACAAATTAACAATGATTAGTATCTAAACTGGTTACTTGATAATATTGTCGCTTTCCGGGTTTTTATCTTGTACCATCCTCCAAACATTGAAATACAACATCTCTTCTGCCATCTTTGCCACATATCTCATCTAACTTTACTCTCAAATATTTTCCAATTCTCTAAATTGATTTAGAATTTATAAAAGAAAAAAAAGAAATTGAATTATAAAATAATTTAAAAAAAAAGAAAAATTTTGAAATAAATAAAAAATTCAAATCTAGATTTCAAATTTTATTGCGAAACTTTTTGTATTTCAATTATTGAAAAATTCATGCAACATTAGTATTATTTGTGTCATTGTTATCATTATTGTTGCTAAACATCATTATTATTATCACTATTGCTATTATTATCATTACTATTGTTACCATTTCACTATTCCGTTCCTGTAATTCTTATAATTTATTGCCTATGATTATTAGTTTCATATTAATTTACAGTACTATTGCTATTATTACTCAATATTTTTGCTACAATACCACTAATTACATACTAATTACCATTATCATTGCAATCACGCTAGATATTTTCATTATCATTATAACTACTATCATCAAATATCCGTCAGTCTTTACTATTATCATATTAATAAACATTGTCAATTGTCATTAATATCAAAATTGCTATAATTTGAAGGACTTTTTTCAATCAGATATTATTTTATGGCATGCAAAAATCTTTCTTATTCGAATTAAAAAATTAATTACAATGAAAATAATGCTCTGCTTGTTTCTTTTTTTTTTTTGCTTTACAAGAAATAATTAAAATGATCATTCAAGATAGAGAGAGAAAGAGAGAGAAGAGAGAAAGAAATAAGAAGAGTGAAAAAACGAGGGCAAGTTTTAGTTGGTTTTTTTTTCTTTTTTTCTGGATAAATAATAATCATTCTTGATTTATTTATTTTAAAATAATTATTGTATTATCGTAGTTTTATCAAGTGTTGATTTTATCGGTTTCTTTTTCTTAAAGTTTTTACACAGTGAGAGATGATAGTGCGACAATTCGAATTTGACTCAAATAATAATAACTGACGAATTGTAACTTATTTATGATAATAATTAATAATAACAATTACTAATAAATAATAATGATTAACAACAAATAATAACAATTACTAACAAATAATAATTATTAACGAATTATTGTCTTCTCACGTGATTATAACTTGTGATTGTAATTAACAAAGTATGACTTATTTACGTGATTTGCTGCTATCAATGGCAATATAAGACTTAAGGATGATTTTAATCATTATTCAAGTTATTCATCATTATGCTAATTCTTTCAGTTCTAAATTATCATAATTCTAGGTGAGCCTATTTACAAATCTGTCCTTTAGTTTCTCTTATTCATAAATGCTTTGATTTACGATGTACTTTATATTAGGATGCTTAAGCTTTCATGATTTCATCATGATTTCTTTAATTTTTTTTAAAAATATTTTATTTTTCTTGGAAGTTTTTAAAAATAAATTAAAATTATTTACAACTTAGACTAAGCGATCATCTCCTATAACACATACTTCCTGTGACTATTTGACAAAGCAGATTGAATTACTAATTACCTTATCTGAAAATTACAAACGAAGAGATGAAAACTAGTAATGGAGTAAAAAATTGAATGTGGGAAAATACTTATAAAATTATTGAAATCATTTAAAAAAGAAGAACGAAAATAATCCCAACTATTCACTCATTAAGCTAGTTTAATTTCACTCACTAATTCTAGCCAATTTATTTTTATTCAAAAAAGAAAAAAATTAACTTTAAGAATAAGTAAAGTAAAAAAAAAAATTAAGCAGTAATAGAAAGAGGCATGAATTGAATACGGAAGGAAAACCAGTTCTTCAAATTTAATTGTCAATATGCGCAGGTGTCTGGTATTTCCATTGCATACTTTGGTAAGAATTGAAGATATTTGGTGCAGGAAGGGAGAGGGGGAAAAATTGAATTTAAATAGTAATAGATGGCGGGGTAATTTGAAGTGCAAAAATTAGAAGAGAAGAAAGATATAGCTGTTATTATAAGTAGTATGACTATTGATTAAGAAGTGATTAAAATTTAATCAAATTTTAAAACTATCAAAAATAGCATTGTTTTTTTCTGTTGATCTTTTTTTTTTAAAGTGCAATTCTTTTTTAATTTATTTTATAAAATTAATTAAGGTTAATTTAATTTATAGTCTTATCATTTTCTTTCGGTTTCTTTCTTTTACCAGCGTTTTAATTCC
The DNA here is from genome assembly GCA_029876185.1 of Mansonella ozzardi. Lineage (NCBI taxonomy): Eukaryota > Metazoa > Nematoda > Chromadorea > Rhabditida > Onchocercidae > Mansonella > Mansonella ozzardi. Next base: position 1,649 of record JARVGP010000623.1, on the reverse strand, counting down.
AAAATAGTGCGAGCATACAGTAATACAGTCAAGATGATTATGGTAAATTTTTTACACAATTTAATTAGTTTCAAATTACAAAGAGAAGAAATTGTGTTTTCTTCTTTTCTGATACTTTCGCTTTCTGTCTATTTCTTAAGTATAACTTTCTTTTCGTCAAAAGAAAATTTCACAGTTTCATTTGATAGTTTCAAATCAATAAGTTATCTTTTTTAACAGTATGAAATGTTTCTAATTAATCAGCATTAAATTAAAAAGAAGTTTAAAACTGCAAGTAATAATTATATAATTATTATTTAGCTGAGTAAATAATTTATTTCATTTTTATTGCTTTCAATACTTTTTTTGCTCAATGTTAAAAAATATTTAATTTGAAATTGCTATGGTCAATGTCGAGCAAAATTTAAATGAATTCGAACATAATTAACAATAATTAAAACTTGGAATGAGATCTTGCTTCTTTTAAAATATCACGAGGACTTTCGCTGTCACTAATGAACAACATTAATACAATTTCAAAACAATACTTAAAGCTGTGATGATTTAAAAAAATAGCAAACAAAAATTTATAATGCAATGTTTGATTTAATAGAAATTATTAATTTCATTTCTGAATTGTAATTTTTTAATTTGAAAAAGGCACGTAAAATAGAGAAGTTTGAAAAGAATTTAAAAAAATGAAATTTATCTAAAAATTGAAAAAATTTTAAAAATTCTTACACAATTAAGAAGGAAAGGAAATAAAACACGCTAGAAATGAAATTAATAATTTGAAATTAATAATACAATTACAGAAATGCTTTGATAGAATTGACTTATATCAATGAGATATGCTTATCAATGCTAATGGATATATATTCGTTGATACTTTATCATCATTTTTATGAAATTTCATTTCGAAAAAACTTCTACATTTTCAAAATTTTTTGTCACAAAGTATTGTCAATACATGTCACTAACCAATGCTATTTGAAAACTGCTTCACCTACAAAATATTGCAAAAATTTTTGGTAAACATCCAACAATCCAAAAATTTTCTCCAAATCTCGCTTTGACAATTTTATTAATTTTTGAAAAAAAAAGTTGAAACAAAAAAAATCGTAAATATAAAATTAAAAAAAAAAAAAAATAGAAATTTATAAGTTATCAAATGCACATCGTGTTTTTTTTAACTGAAAATTATTTCATTTGAAAATTTAAAATGTGATGAAAAAATAAAAGATGGAAAGAAAGAAGACTTTAAATTTTTGTACATTTTATGAATTTATTAAATATTTGTTCAGGCAAAAAAGAAGAGTAATAATTTTTTCATATCTTTTTCTTTTTTTCCTTCCCATTCTCTCCCGTATTGATAATTCCTCGTCTGTCTTTTCTTTCACCCGAGAAAATTACTAGATGGTACTACCTGGTATAAAAAATATGACAATGACTGATTGCTTGTAGATATATTGGTATCGAATAGATTGGAATGTTTCATTTTTGTATTTTAATGCTAATGTTCATTTTTATTTCGCTCTCTTTTGATGTGCTTGTAATCAAAGTATCGAAATGCAAATTTCATTTTTATTTCGCTCGCTATTTATGCGCTTGTAACTAAAATATTAGAATTAAAGTATCGAAATGAAAATTATATTTTTATTTCGCTCGCT